>CM031244.1:737239578-737377078 GCA_018340775.1 Taxus wallichiana var. yunnanensis
AAACACATAATGGGGTCTAATTTTGACTCCCCAACCCCTAGGTATGGTTTCCATATCAATTTAAGAGGTGTGGGACAAGTTTAACTTATCGCACAAGCCTTCAAAACTGGCCCTTAAGGCCAAATTCGAATTTCCATGAGAGGGTAGAGTGTAAAACACTCAAGATCACAAGAACGCAATATTACAACACAAAACCCAAGAGCCATATAGTCTAATAAATGAAATTTTTTTCTCACATCCATAATTGGTTAATAACAAGATTAATTTACTTTAATTGAGACACTTAAACCCATTAAGATAAAGGGGAAGAATACATCATTTTCTAAGTAATTAAAATAAATAAATTACATCACTAAAAATAACATACTACAGTAAATAAAGGAAACTAAACAAAATACAACACATAACCCCTTGGTCACAATTCCCCCCTAACAATAATTCAAACACACACACACACAAACACATGTTTTCATGGTTACCCTTGTTGAATTCACCTAGTATTCCAATGTGGTTACTCTTTAATCCCCCCGTTGTTTGTTGTGAATATATTTATCTACAAAAACATAAATACCTCCTTCGACCTCTTGGCCGCATTAAAAATCCAAGATAAAATATGTAATATAAATCCACAATCATCTATATATGCATCAAATCATCATCTAGGCAATTACGATATCATTTAAAATTTCGACAACATCTTGATTCTCGCATTTCATCAATATGCATATGATCATAAGATTAGTTCAATTGTCTAGGTCTACTTAATATGATGAAATATTGCATTTCTTGAATATATAATTATAACCATGTCAACAACATATTAACATTAATATAAAATGTCTTTAATAATACACATGCATCATATATGAATCGAAATCAACGATATTCCATTATCTATAACATCTAACATCGTACCAAATCAAAAGCTACAATAATATCCATAAGTATAGTCGAAAATATCATAATCAATAACAGAAAGGTGTTGAAGGGAATTTGGCACTACATCCCCTTCCGTTAGAGTAGAATTCCTCCTGGAAGTCACCGGAACATGTATGGAAATTGAAATCGTAGCAATGTAGCATCCTCCCATGTAGCTATAGTCTCATCATACCTATCCCACTACACTCGAACCTGGTCAATCTCTCTCGCCTCGAAGGCCTAGGGTCCTACTCTCGGAAATGAGGACGCGATCAACCATCACCTCCCTTGATCCCGCACTTGCAATGAGGTCCAATCCATCACTTGAGAATGATCTCGTAATATATCTCCTATGTATTAAAACATGAAACACATCATGGAGGCGAGACAAAGGCTAGGTAGGTGGCAATGCTAGACGATAGGCCAAAGGGCCAATATGATCTAAGATATCAAAGGGGCCCATGAATATAGGAGCTAACTTAGAACATTTTCCATAACAGATAAGGCTATTATGTTTCCCGACATAAAGAAACACCTTTGTGCCCACCTCATAACTACGATCTGTCCTATGCTGATCTGCATACTTCTTTTTCCGGTCATGTGCCTCCTATAATCTCTACCTCATCATAACCATCTACTCCTCCATGTCCTACAATAAATTTGGCCTAAGAGAAACCTTTTCCTCTAACATGTCCCAACTAAGTGGTGTCCCGCACTCTCTTCCATACAGCTTCCCGAAAAGGAGCAATGCCTATCGAAATCTGAAAATTATTATATTAGGTAAACTCTACCAAGTATAAATACTCCTCCCATCTCGATTGGTGATCCATGGCGTACATCCTAAGAATTTCCTCTAAGATATGATTCACCGATTAGTCTATCCATCTATCTCGGGTAATACATTGTATTGAAATTGATCTTCATCCCGACGACATGCCGCATGCATGGTAGTCCAAAAGTGGGAAGTGTCCAAAGGATCGTGGTAACAAATGATATTTCACGAAATCCTATGTAATCCGACAATCTCATCAAGATATACCCATGCCACTTTGCACTAGGTGTGTAGGTGCTCTTCACCAAGGTAAAAATGAGCCGCATTCATCAATTTATCCACCGTGTAACCATGATGGCTTCATGGTGGTATCTCGACATCTATAGGAAAACAATGAAGTCCATGGAAATGGTGTCCCACTTCACTTTTGGTATAGTATGAGGAAAGAGAAGGCCAATGGATGTTGATGCTCGACCTTCACCTTCTAACACTCTAAACAATATGACACTAAATGAGCCACGTCTCTCCAAAGTCCACTCCAATGGTACAATTGTCTCAAAGTGGCGTGCATATTTTTTACCCCGAGATGAGATGAATAGGTTGTATGATGATCCTCTTTCAAAATTTCCTATCTCAAGCCTCCATGTCTAGGAACATAAATCCAACCTCTGCTTCCTGAGAAGGCCATCTATCTCTAGGGATAATCCATCAAACTTCCCCTCAAGGAGTATCTCGATTCAATCTCTTCCTCCCCAGTTGTAAGGTAGAAGCTATCGTGAGGAAGCTACGTAAAATTTGGCTCCACAAATCCATGCCCAGGTGAAGTGCCCATAACCACATGTCTTCATCTACTCAAGGCATCTGTAACCACATTCTCCTTCCCCTTCACATGATCTATCTCCATGTCGTACTCACAAAGCAACTCCATCCAACACCGTTGATGAGCATTGAGATTGGGTTGCGTGAAGAGATGATGAAGACTCAAGTGATTAGTCCTGAGTGTAAATATCTGGCCAAGAAGGAAGTGTCTCCATCGAACCAAGGCGTGAACAACTGCCATAAGATTAAGATCATGAGTTGGATAATTGAGCTCATAATCCTTGAGTTTGTGAGACTCAAAAGCCACTACTTTTCCCTCCTACATCAACACACCTCCAAGTACTTCCAAAAAGAATTTGTGCATATGAAGAACTAGCCTTGAGGATCTCATGAAAGGGAAGTGATGGGGTTTATAAACTGAGAGAAGTCCTAAACAAATCTCCCGTGATACCCTCCTAAACCCATGAAGTTGCGCACCTATATCACACTAGAGGGTGTCGTCAAATCCATAATAGCTAAAATATTGGAAGGAATGACTGTGATACCTTCCCGTAAATGATGTGGCCCAAATATTGTTCCTTTGTCTAAAAGAACACACACTTCTCTAGGTTCTTGTAAAGATGCTGCTCCGAAGGCACTGAAGAACCTGGCGAAGGTTCTCCTCATGCTCCTCATGCATAGGTGAGTAAATCAGAATCTTATCAAGGAAGATGAGCATGAAGTGATCCAAAAGTGTCCTAAATACCCCATTCATAAATCTCATAAACACTGCGAGTGCATTCATCAAACAGAAAGGCACTACGTTGAACTCGTAGTGGCCATATCTTGTACTTGGAAGCGGTCTTATGAATATCCGCTCCATGATCCTTAGCTAATGTTAATCTAACTTAAGATCTATCTTGGAGAAAACTCGCCCCCTTCATCTGATCAAATAAATCATCAATGCGCGGAAGGGGATAACGATTCTTGATCACTACTTTATTCAAATAGTGGTAATCAAGACACAACCGTAGGCATCCATCCTTCATATTTACAAAAATCACCGGTGTACTTCAAGGGGATACACTAGGATAGATCAGGCCTTTCTCCAGAAGGCCCTCAAGCTTTAACTTGAGCTCACAGAGCTCAGGAGTAGTCATCCAATACGGTGTTTGTGAGATAGGCTCTACGTCTGGAATCAAATCTATGTTAAAATCTATCTCATGTGGGGGTGATAATCTTGGTAGCTCCCCTGTAAAGACATATGAAAACTCTTTCAAGATGGAATGATCATCAAGGGATGGTCCACTAGACTCATCCTCTAATTTGTCACTAACCATAACAACATACATCTAACAACCTCATCGCACACACCGCTTAAGTTGTATAGTGGAGATGGTGCAAATAGAAATGGGTCTCCTAACCCTTGCTATCACTGACTAAACTCCTAGATTATCTTTACATGATATTTTGGCTCCAAAAGGCATTTCAATGTCCCAACTAAGACCTTGCCTAACTACCACCAACCCGCAACGCCTACTAAAGATGGTGCAATAAAAGAATCGATGAACTGTAATGAAATAAAATGGAGGTAGGAATACCACCAATGCTACCTAACATGTCAATCATGGTATCAGTATTGCTTAGCCCGGTGGTTCTCGACCACTCCATAGATCCAATGGCTAAGCCCCATGTCACCAACAAAGAGGCTCGAAATATGTATCTTACCCTTATTATTAGGGTTCTTTGAGAACTCCCTCTAATGATATCTGAAACCCGACAACAATAACAGCTTGTCGTGTGTTTTGTAATGAGATGCATCTCTAGCCGATTACTCTAGAGGTTTATGCTATGGATGTTGATGATGCGGCCGTACACTCGCTGAGGTCTTTGTTGATGAGATTTTGTTGATCGCATCCTCACAAAGACCCTGTGTCCTATTGAGACCTCTAGGAGGAGGCCCCACACTCCATCCCCTCTCGTGCATTGAATCTCTGTGGAGGCCTATAAGGTGGGTGGGTCTGTTGCTACTACTACCGCTTAGGTGGGTGTTGTGATGGACTGAAAGACAACCGTGATAAACCATATCCACCACGAGGAGGAGGAATTGACCCCCTCGATCCTCCATCCTGCATCTGCTGATGTGGCTCCGAACTCTTTCCCTAGTCTGTTGTGTCTTTCCTCATGTCTCCTTTCTAATATAGGGCTTCTCCACGGCCTCTGCTAAGGTCTACATAGTCTACATACTAGAGTAGGTCTAGAAATCAACTCTCATACTTAGCTACAGTCATAGATGCTTGACAGAGGTCATGGAACTCATTTATCCACTATTGAATAAACCTCTCGGGATAAGTACCTTCTCCTGGACCGCTCCTCAAAAAGCTCCCACATAACTCGTATCGGAATCAATGTGGATCTTCTACTCCTCGGTCCTCCACCAAACACCATATCCATCCATTAGAAGATGGATCACAACATGAACTTTTGTGTTGCTAAGAGAAGGGCAGAGCTTGAAGCACCCACTCAAGCTCACCAACTAGCCCTTTGCCTAAAATACACCTATATCTATACAATAGTGAGATTTTCACAGCTTCAGGATCTCCCTTATATGGTCTGCAGCTATCGAGTGATGACCCCTAGGCCTCTCTACATGCTCATCTCTAGGTCTAAGGCTCCGAGACCTATCCCTATGTCATATAATCCTATCTCCATGTCCCCTCTTTGGTGAATTTTCTCTGGCCAACTCCATGTGGGATTTCAATGCCCTATTCTCACTGTGTTGAGGAGTTGCATGAGCCTCAATGGATTTCTCCCTATCATGTCTGGTTGATTGTCATCCTAAGGACCCTCCTCATATAAATGGCGACATTGATGTCTTGAAGTGTCTATAAAATCTGGGGTAGACTGGCCGTTATGACTTGCTCTGGAGGTAGTATATCTAGGTCTATGTGAAATGACCCCTCATTTGATCCATGCCTCCTGTATAGACCAAGCTGAGAGTTAGTTCATCATTCTAGGTTTTATTCTATTTTTCTATGTTTACTAAAATATACAATCTTTTAGACAAGTTGTTTTCTAGGTTTAGTATTGTGCTAGGTTTAATATTGTACTAGGTTCAATGTTCATGTCTCATATTTTCCTGTGTGCCAAAGGGTCCAAGATTTGAACCTGCATTCTCGATACCAAATGTAACACCCATAATAAATGTCTACATGAGGTCCGAAGAACAATCTTAGGTTTAGTCGGACAAATTACGGAATATGTTTTTTTGGAAAGAATTCCCACAACAGCTTTTGAAATGATAGTTGCCACATTAATGTCTCTAAGGTGATGAGTTTAATAAATTATTTTCCATGATAACACAATATTTAAAATCTACATCAAACTTTAATACATTGATTTGACTAAGCCTTGTTTAATCTCCCTAAGGATTATTTAAATAACAAATTAATTCCTACTAAAGTTGAATATTCCCCCATGGGGTGTCAAGGGTAAAAGTGGCCAGTAAAATTAAATACCAAGGTTATTTAATTTCTAAAAATTTGAAACAACTAGCAAGGTCCCTTATTAAATGTTGGGTTAGGATAATGAACACTTCCCTACCCCATAAGTAACCCCTTAAAAAGTCAACCCATATTTTTGAAATAAAACATTTAAATTAAAAGGTAATTTCCCACTCACCCACTCTCCACCTAATTTTTTATGGATGAATCTCATCCCTTGGATGGATTCAATTTGGGCCCTTGATGTGGGAGAAGACCAACTAACCCTAATGCATCCTTAGCAAAACTTATTTCTCATTTCATTTAGCTCATTTTCTTTCTTTTATTTTGCAGGTTGTTTGGAGGTGGAAGGGAGGCCATTGGAGGCAATTGAAAGCTATCAAGGAATGAACATTCTTATTTTATATTCTTATTTGGTTTACACCCTCATTGGGGATTCAAAATGTATTTATCCTTTTTATTTAGTTCATTTTATTGTATTTTCCCAAATGGGAAAATGAGTTTTTTTCCCATTTTAATAAAGGTTAGGATTTGGATTCATGTTTCATTTAAGTATGAGAAAATGTGTGTGTGTGTGTGTGTGTGTGTGTGTGTGTGTGTGTGTGTGTGTGTGTGTGTGTGTGTGTGTGTGTGTGTTTGTGTATAAATATATATTAGTATTTATGTTTGTCTCCTATAATGGGTGAACCCAAAAACTAAAATATAATCAAATATATACATGTTGACATATATATATTTCAAAATAAAAACCCTCGGCACCACTACACAGTCCAAGATTGGAAGTACACGTAGGTTTGAAAGGAAGTGCAGGCCGCATAAATACATTGGGGTATTAAGTTTGGTGGGTGGGGAGGGGTCAATGAACCCAACCTCCACCCCATTTTAATATAATATGGGGTGGGGGTTGGGGTCGCCAACCCCTCCCCACCCCCAAATCCCTTAATTCAACACAATAAGGGTCGCACCTGTTTGGGATTGTAACCACTTATTTTAAAATGTTTTTTTATAATTAAAGCACATAACATTTTATACACACACACACATGTTGTAGTATTGTAATTTAAAACAAAAAGAATATTAATTTAATATTAAGAAAATAATGCCACTAATAAAAATTTAAGATTAGAGTGTATTACTATTAATTGATTTAGTATTATATTATGAGTTAATATAATTAACATCTAAGATAGTAATATACTTATCAAAAGTTGTTATAAATCCATTGATAAAAAAATTAATAGTAAGTTAAAGTTTACACAAAAGTTTCTCCCAAATAATCTAAACAAATATGGTAAAGAGTGTAAAATGAGATAGATTCCACTTGTTTTAACAATTAATAGAAGATTTGTAATGGCTTATAATTGAGGATTACCAACTAGAATTAGCAATATACTATTTCATTGATTCAAGTTGAAACAATTTTAATAAGATCTCTTTCCATCAACAATACAAGAACAAATATACATAGTCTATCCTTTACAATACATGTCTTTCAAATAACAAAATGAAATGTAATATTTCTTAATAGATGTTTCCAACATTCTCAAAGGATATTTTACAACAACATTTCCATTAATATATTCTAAAACAAGAGCAACAACAACACACTTAATGAAGGTTGCCTTTCCACTAAAAGAGTAACAAGCTATTTTCCAAATCACCCTTTTATTACATCAACAAGCTTAACTAAAAGGCACTTTCATTTCCACATACATTACAACAAAAACTAATTAGAAATACAAATCTTTCCTTTCCCTTTTCGCATACAATAAAATTTTAATGTCAAAGAATCAACACAAATTTTTATTACAATTTCTAATACAATGTCCTCCTCTTTAACTAGGAAAAACAAAAGGATTTTCAAAAGAATGAATTTCTTAAGGATTCCAACAAAAGATCCAAGCTTCACAAAACCAAAAAGATATATCTTTCATGATTTTCCTTATCCACAACAAAATTGGGGGAGAGGCAACACTCTCCACCCAGCCAAAATATCCAATGAGGGGGAGAAGCCATCCTCCTCATTGGCCCTCGAGCCCCAACCACATTACAATGAGAGGTGATTCCAACACATGGCAACAACAAGCTTCCACATCACAAACCAAGTATTTCACAACCATTCCAAATGCACATTCAACTCAAACTACAAACACAAGAAGGAGAAACAAAAAAATATACACTAAAAAAAGAGCCAAAGGAGCAAGAACCTATGGGGAGGCCACTTATGCCTCCCAATGGGAAATGGGTGCCCACCTTAAATCCTCCAATACAAATCTCAAATCCCCTACATACTATTATGCCTCCCTCAAGTACCTCTTATACCTCCCACATACTCTTATGCCTCCCTCATTCTCTTATGCCTCCCTCATACAAGAACAAGTAAGAAATGCAAGCATTCCTTGTCCAAGGTGGGGCACCCAACCCAAACCCCTACATGAATTCTCCCCATAGTTCCCTCCTACACCACACTTAGGAAATCTACCCAAGCACCCAACAAGCATTCCAAACACTCAACAAAACAAGCACACAAACACAAAATAAAGGAATAACATAAGAAAAAGTAAAGATCCTACCTTTCCATAGTAGAGATTGTTCCAAGAGTCAAACTCCAAGCTCCTTCAAACCCAATAAATCACCAACAAGCTCCCAAAAGACCACAAGATCTCCAAAATCCTCTAACTCCAAGAAATGAAAGAGCACAAAAGAATGAAGTAACCCCCAAACAAGCAAAAGAACTTGAATAAATAGAAAAGGGAGAGAGGAGGGTGAGGTGGCTCCATGTAGGATGACACATCACTCATCCCGAACTCCCCTCACAAGTCAAACTTAATGCTTCAAAGCACAATTAATAAGTGGTTAAAGAAATGACATTTTACTTACACACATAATCTAAGCCCACACCCCTTAAGGACTAAAAGTAATTACATTTAAGAAGGTACAATAAAAATTAAATTTTATCTTCCCAAAACACATAATGGGGTCTGATTTTGAGCCCCCAACCCATAGGTAGGGTTGGCATAGCAATTGAAGAGGTGTGGGACAAGTTTAACTTGTCCCACAAGCCTTCAATATTGGCCCTTAATGCAAAATTCGAATTTCCATGAGAGGGTAGAGTGTTCAACACTCAATATCTCAAACACCCAATCTTACAAAACAAAACGCAAGAGCCATCTAGTCTAATAAATGAAAACTTTTGGTCATATCCATAATTATTTAATAACAAGATTAATTTACTTTAATCGAGACACTTAAACCCATTAAGATAAAGGGGAAGAATACATCATTTTGTAAATAATTAAAATAGGGAAATTACATCACTAAAAATAACATACTACATTAAATAAGGGAAACTAAAAAAATAAAACACATACACCCTTGGTCACAATTTCCCCTAACAATAATTCAAACGCACACACACAAACACATGTTGCCATGGTGACCCTTGTTGAATTCACCTAGAATTCCAATGTGGTTGGTCTCCAATCCCCCGTTGTTTGTTGTGAATAAATTTACTGGAAAACACATAAATACCTCCTTCGGCCTCGTGGCCGCATTAAAACATCCAAGATAAAATATGTAATATAAATCCACAATCATCTATATATGCATCAAATCATCATCTAGGCAATTATGATATCATTTACAATTTTTAACAACATCTTGATTATGCATTTCATCAATATCCATATGATCATAATATTAGTTCAATTGTCTAGGTCTACTCAATATGACAAAATATCGCATGTATGAAATATATAATTATAACCATGTCAACAACATATCAAAATCAATATAAAATGTCTCTAATAATCCACATGCATCATATATGAATCGAAATCAACAATAGTCCATGATCTCTAACATCTAACATCATGCCAAATCAAAAGCTACAATAATATCCATAAGTATAGTCAACAATATCATAATCAATAACAAAAAGGTGTCGAAGGGAAGTGGGCACTACAATGTACAATGAATCCATACTTTATAGTTATATCAAGAATGAATTACATGGACTAATGTAAGGAGAATGATGTATCCGTTCATTTTTATGACTCTAAATAATGTCAAGAAATTCTACACAGATGCATCAACTATACGATAAAAAATTCAAATACCTAAACTTGAAATGAACACACATGTGGGATAATGATTGGTATTGTTTCATGAACAAATGAGACACATAAAATACAATCTCAAATTTTAAATAAGATTGTATCCTAAAAACAATAGATTTTTCAAGGCCTTCCATTACTCTATTATACTTATATGATAGATATGGTAAATTTCAATTAAAGATATAGATATTTATGAGTGAAATTCATCTAGTTGCACATTCGCTTAAAACATTTGACATAATTATAAAATGTGCTACATTTTATTTTAAAGCAATGGTATAATGATTAGTTTATAGACATTTATTAGTCAACCAAAATCATAAATTCAAATTAAAGAAAAGAGAATTGAAATATTCTCATATTAAGAACATACTCCATTTATCTAGAACCAAATTTCCTTTCAAATATTAAGACATTTCCATGGATCCAAAATTTAGCAACTTTTCCTATGATAGGAAAAAGTTATGTTTTTCATAAATTCCAATTGCAATAAACAAAGCTTGCAACATGTCTCTCCTAGCCTCAATACCATTAAACTAGAAATGAAAATATGGGTTTCTAAAGGAAAATTAGTTATGTATACATAATAAATGATGAAATAGGGGTTATTTAAAGAATATTTGGGAAAGGATGGTTGAATTGATTAATATTTAAAAGGATAATTCTTCACTTTCCCATTGATTTATGTATTGAATCAAAAAAATACTTACGATCATCAATGGACATCATCTACGCTATACATTAACAATTTGTTTCCCACTACATGAGGGAATCATTGGAAATTTTCATTTATAATTGTAAGGGTTGTACAAATATATAAGTGAAATGTATGCCACTAAATAAAGAAACATTAGATATTAATTAAACATAAAGATTGTCAAGTATGGATTGTTATTGTAGTATTATGAGTTTGATCACTAGAATACCTTTGCATGTTACCAAAGAAGGTAGGATACTAAATATCTAATTATAAAATAATGAAAGGAGGTAGGACTCAATTCAAAACTTCTTCCACTTCATTTACAAAAATAAAACCTTAATACAATTTTTTTATAACACTTTGTTATTGAGTATATCATCCAATAGTTTCGTAATAATACTTTAACTATTCTCTTATACATATTTTTGGAACCAAAGAGATGAAAACCTAAAAATATATACAAAAATAACATCAAAATAATGCAACAAGGAAAAAGTAAAAAAACAAACAACATTGGAAGAAAACATGGCACAAAAATAATGTCAATGAAGGAAACCAAAGTAGAACTAAATTACATAATATTATAGAAGAAAACATTATGTAAAATCAAAAAAACACTAGGTGTGGTGTTGCATCATCATTGGGAGGGAGGAACTGTTACAAGAAGGATCCTATGTAGGTAGATCAACATTGGTCCATAAGTTAGGGTTCGAGAGTTATCTTAGATAGATAGAGGGATGAAAGTTCCCTAGCCTTGAAGAGGAGAGATCACCACAATAACTCAAAAATAGCTTCAGTGTCCTGTCATTCCTAGAATTTTGACACACAAATACAACAACAAAAACCACCAAAATAAATTTTTTTGACTTACATTGTTGGATACACGACACCACATGAGATCACTTAGGATATCACAATACACATAAGATGTTTGAACAAACATGAACCTGCATGGATAAAATGAAAAAAATGATTCAAATGAAAGCCACTTGTCCCCAAATGAAAAAGTACAAACAACAATCAAACTACAATATACATTTACATTGCTCACTTTTCACAACACAATTTTTCCATGGTTACATATTTATTACAATCCTATTTTCATTATTTGACCTTAATTATCTAAAGAACACTTAACATGCATACCTTAATTCCTCTTAATATTAGGATACATTATTATTTATTTCATTTAACATTTCACCTATAGTGGTTCCATTAAAATTCTTATCATTTCCTTATCAAAATTAAATTATATAACTTGATGATCATTAGGATAATTTTCACACCCATGAGTCAACCAATGCTTGTCCTAATAGTTCATTTCTAAGAATCATGTTTACTTGGTTTGAAATTATAGTTAAAAGAATGGTTATTAGGTCAAGATTGGAAATATTGTGAGTTATTTTCATAGTATTTTTTGAAAATCGAGGAACAGTCTTTTCATATTCAAGTTGTTACTAAAAACAATGAAAATTAACTAATTAATTGGAATTGTTTGTGATGTGATTCACAATCCATTTTCTCCAAATAAGATTTGTTGTTTTCATAAATCATGTTACACCTGGAAGGCTACATTTCACCTTTGTTAACAATATAGAGGTTTTGAATTGATTTTACGTGATGAATCTCACATTTCACTCTACTTCTAATTCATCATCTTCAGGATTCATTCTCAATAGTTATAGGTTAATACAAATTTCTTCCATAAACTCTACTTTTTGAATAGTCCTAGGTTTAATGTATTCACATCTACACCCAAGGGTTCTACTAACTTTTACAAGTCAAACTAGAGTGCAATATCCTTAACTCTCAATTCCTCAGAATAACAGCCCAAGGTATTCCATTCTCAAGGCTACATGTTCATTATTTCATTAACATCATTTTTTAACCACATTTATGCATACAAAGTTGTCTAAATGCCTCAGAGTTAGTTTCAAAATTTAATAGGTTGTTTTATCACCCATGCAACTCTCCTTTATTACATTCATTTTATGATCACATTAGGCATTTTAGTTGGTTTGACATCACTTAAGGGAATATGATTTTCATAGCGATCATTTCATAGTTTAATCTTATTTACCCTTATAGTAATTATATTCACGTGGTTACCTTTGTCCTATGCCGACATCATTTTAGAAAAACGTGATTCATATAATGCTTACTTAACACTTAAGTATTTTAAGACAACAAGGAGTATTACCTCGCTCAAGAAAAATCATTTAATTTATCTTAGACACTCAAGTAATAAGTGCATATTACAAGTGACAAGTCCCAACAATTTTATGCATTTCAAATGCCTCCCAAGGAACTATTTCAATCATTGGGTAAATATGCATCAGGGTTTCTTTCATCAATAACCTTAAGAGAGGTCTATGATCTACTAACTTCAAAAGCTTTACAAGAGAGTTTGAAATCATTACCTCTCAACACCTTCGATCAACCCGAGGTAATCCACAACTACTCACCAAGGGAACACTCTCATCTAAGAGGGAAAAAAGGGTTCAATGTAAGAGTTTAATACGTAGGTAATTTGACATGTAGCCTCCACTCACGTAATTTAGATCTCACATGAGATCAATCGTAGGTAAAACCACCAACTATATTTGCAAGGATTTGGCCACCCACTAGGGTACCAAGGGAAATTACGCACATGAGGATTAAACTTATACATGATATGATCATACCTACAACACCTAGACATGTTGGCCTTGCTCACCCAAATATGACAGGGTTCACAATGCATATTAACTAACTTATAAAATACTTAATGGATTGGTCCTTCGTAGGACTTGTCTTAGGTGCAAAACAAAATTACTCTTAATGAAATTAGAGTGTTTTATTAAAATGATAAGTGTTTTATATCTTTTAAAATGGATCAATTGAGAGAAGAGAGTATGATAGGGATTATAATCTCATTTTTATTTCGATAGTTTGGGTAAGATGAGATTCTACCTAACATTGTCAATTAAGGAGAAAAATAAATAATTAACAAAATAAAGATTTGTTAATATCTTTACAACATAGGCACAACATTTGAGTACAACTTCATATCCATTTTGACACTTATAAATATAACCACATTGATATTTTCCTTTTCAAAAGATAGATAATAATAATTCTTCGAACAACACTACATATAATTATTATAAGGTAATACAAGTATTGAAGTGATTTAATTTAATTTAAATTAATTAAATATAATTATTGAAGAGTAAATGGTGTATAAATGATAAAGTATTAAAATGATACAAGAAAACTACGATTTAAAATATGAAACCCTAAGTAAGAAGATGAGATAAGAAGAATTAGTTGATTTACACACAACCTAGGAGTGATTTAATCAAGGAGAAGTGTTGAAAAATATGAAAACATATTCATAACTTATATATGTAAATTCACAAGCTCTCAAACAATTACAGACAAGGGCACCCGCAACAAGACAGGTGCGCCTAGGTGCTGATGATTAGAGCTACGTAGCCATGATAACGCAAAATATTATGATCATATTTCTCATATGTTGCAAAGGTATCATAGTTTCTATATGTTGATCACCTTATATTATCATTTTGATCACCGATGATTCTGTAACCTTTAAAAGAAAATTTCACCCACACAAGTCCACAAACCGCATCACACCTAAAAGAAAAATGCATAATGTGGAGTCGAATGACCCCGAAAGTAACCCTAGGAGTGAACTTAAGACCGAGCACTACACTACTTCATAGAATCCATAAAGTTCTTGTGAGTGTGTTTAGAAATTATTCCCTATGATACCCTTGTGTAATTTTCACTGATAGCGGGTTGTAGCTATATTACAAAATGTAGTTGAATGTGTGGATGGAATATAATGAACTCCCCTTCATGTGTTGTGTATGCAAAGTATGTAATCTATTTTAAATTGAATGGATACTAGATGGATGACTTGGAGTTCTTTAGGGTCCTTTTGAAAGCAATATTAGGTTATGATAGTAATGGTTAGTGCTTTGTGCTTAATTTTGAACATATAACTATATATTTATATGATTTCCTTGTTTGAATTTCACAATTGAAAATTGGAATGCCAAACCATAAGTGAAAAATATGCTCAAAAGATAAAAGAGACCCAACAGAGTGAGAAATATAGAAAAGGGTTAGCGGTGTCTATAGGGGATAATAGCGTTAGGGTGATACTTTCCTATGTAGGTGTTGGTGTCTCAAGCTATATAAGATAAATAATTTAAGTTACGAATGGGATGTAGGGTGTGTAAGGCCAAAGAGAAACTAAGAAATAGAGAAAAGAGGCCAAATATAGTTTTTAACCACTAGTTTTCTTGCTTAGGAATCATGTAAATGATAGCATGCTTTTAGGACCTAGAAATGTACCCCAGTGTGTTATTCGATGTCTAAACTTGCACCCACTTTATGTTTTTTAGTGAATACTTGACAACATAAAGTAGATATAAGATACATACCTGATAATCCTATAGAGTGTGCGGTGAAATTCATGTCGATTTGACAAGTGAGGCATTGAATGATGCTAAGTGAAGTGTAGAGACTAAGAAAGGAAATTGATCCTAGGGATGAAGCATATGTGTTGTGTTGTTCCTATTGTTATTCATGTATTTGATGGTGTAGGTTGATTCTTGTTGCATATTGAGGATGGAACTACAAAAGAAGAGTGAAAGAGTATTCAAATTCCCGTATATGAAAAATATGCGTAAAGTATGTAAAAGTAGTAGTAAAGGAAACTTTTCACCTAATGTAGAAGAGTGTAAAAGTATAGAAAAGTGTCATGAAATGTTGTGAAGAGTGAGATTTTTGGGCTATCTTACACCAAGAGAGTTTTTAAGCAATCTCATGCTAAGTGTGAGTTTTTGGGTGTGTTAGTGCTCAAATTAGTCTCACCCCATTTGTCATTGAAATTCCTTAGTTTGTGGCCTCTGTCATGTTTTATATCTCCCCGTGTTGGTGCTTGAAGAATCTGTCCTCCATTTGGTTGCCATGATTAGTCCCTTCATTGGTCGAGGATCACTTAAAGGTCCATAATTTTTTTCCGTTTCTCTCCGTCCATCTCAAGGAGTCTCAGTAAATTGGGTGTAAAACTCAGGTTATTCCTTTCCTTCCATTTTCCATAGTCATATTTTGTTTTCCCTACTATTTTTGTCCCAAATACCTATTGAAACGTGATTGGATGTAGCTCAAAAGATCATATTTAAGCCTTGTTACATTTCCAAATTCTCTCGTCCTTGAAGAAAGATTCATTTCGGCTCAAATGGTGGTTTTCCCGAATTTTAATGGTTTGACTTGGTGTGCTTTTCCCCATCAATTTTTCATCTCTACATCAATGTCAACGTGGCCCTTTTTGGTTGGATACAACTCGACGGGCACTTTAAAAATATAAGGCTTGCTTTGACCCAAAACTTTTCCACGTGGAGGAACAATGCTCATTTGAAAATTCTCCTTTTGGTTTGGCCTTGGAGTTGCGTCGGGGGATAGGTGGAGGATTCCGTTGCCTTTCCCGGACTTAGACAAATTTTCATGTAATTTGTACAATTTTGGCGGGCCATGGGCACGTGGTGGGTTAGTGCTCATTTGAGGATGCGCCTTAGTGTCCCAACTTAACAATTGTGACAGGAGACATGTGGAGGCTTCGCTGGCTTTGCTTTGTAATTAGACTTTTAAAATAAATTTTCTAAGGCCTTGGACATGTGGTGAGCCCACACTCATTCAGTGGTCTCCATTCTTAGGTACCATCTTGAAGTTGAGACATAAATACACATGGAGGCTCCCGCCTGTGTCTTCGATACAAGACTTTTCAAAGAATTTTTTTAGGATTAGGACACATAGTGAGCCCACGATCGCTCGGGGTCTCCACTCTTACAAACCATCTTGAAGTTGCACCATAAAGACATGTGGAGGATTCCACTAGGCCTTCCCTTACTTAGAATTTTCAAACAAATTTCTAGAATCCTAGGACACGTGGAGGGATCCCCTGTTTAGGGACTAGTCCCTAAGTTTTATTTTGAAGAAGTGCTAGGAGGACACTTAGAGGCTTCCTCTCACTCTTCCCTTTGCTTGGAATTTTCAAAAGCCAAAGAAGACTGCTCTGGAACCTAACACATGGTGACTTCTTTGAACCTTCAAATTTTTAACATAATCTGCTAGAATGACACACGTGTTGAGCTCTTTCTTTTTCAGGGGTCTCTACTTTTGGGGGACCATCTCAAAATGTTCCATTGAGACACGTGGAGGCTCCCATTGGCTCCTTTTTTCACTGAGACTTTTCAAAGGCCAAATAGGCATTTCTTTTTGGGCCCAGTGGCACGTGGAGGGTTCACGCTTGTTTAAGACTTTCCTCTCGTGCTTCTCCTTTGTACTTGTACCAAGAAAACATGTGGACTAGGATATAAAGTGGAAAAGGGTTAGATCAATGGTTGTTGTACATTTCACCTATTTTTCCACCATTTTTACTCTAAGACTCTTAGAGACTCGAATACACACTATTTTTCATTGTTCTTTGATGAAATTATTTGTCATCTTTGTCAAGAAGCTGCCATTAAACATATTCAAAACTTAAATTGTGAGTCCATTAATCGTTAAGGTCAATTTTTTTAAGTGGTAATTACTCAAGAACTCAAAAAAGAGGGAATTACTAGAGGAAAGGGATGCGGGAAAAAATGGTGAAAGTGGGAAAAAGGATGAAATGATGAAAGCGCAAGTGAAAAATGTGAAAAGGTGTTGCCTCGAAAGTAAAAAAGGATGACATGTCATGTCCAGCTATGGAGAGGCTCAAAATGATTAAAAAGGGGATTCATCACATTACGTAATCAAAATGATTAAAAAGACACCTGAAAAATTTGTGGAATGGCATCCTAGTCATTATTCGATAGCTCGAGAAATGTGATCATTTCACAATTGGTCCACCCGCGATTTTGGATATGAATTTGTTAAACATCGTTTTCTCTCAAACAAACTCGGTAGAAGCAAAGGTCCCTCGAATATTCTTCTCTTTTGGGGGAAAATTGAGTGAGAAAAGTGTATAAATGCAATGAGAATACTCTTGTAAATGGTCGAGTTTGAATTCTTGAGAAAAAAATTGAGAAAGTTGTCTTCCCGAGAGACCAAATATGAGATTACTTGTTATTTTATTTTGTGTTAGATTTCTGTCATGTCAAGTTGTTTGCAGATGTATATCCATTTACAAGCACCGAGATTTCTCTGAAGCTTTCCCTCGCCGATGAATCTAAGCAGCTTTGGAATTAATTTCTGTCTAATCTATAGAAATTTTGTGTTTTCTTTATTTTCAAAATGTTTGCAAATAATTTCTTTTGTTCCTATTGCAATCTTACACTCGAATTTTTTATGAAATCACATAGAATCTCATCCCCGTGATAGTATAATGGTATTTGTAATTTCATTTCAAGAAGATCCTTCATCTTGGATGAGATAACCAAATTTAAAATCAATTCAAGTGTCATTTGTTGATAAATATTGTCCTGTAAGTCTTCGGGGTACCTTAGGTGTGATTAATCGAAACTATAGTGTTTAATTAAGTCTTTCAATTTGAGCCTTCATGTTGGAGTCTCAAAGATTATGTGAAAAAGTGTTGATTTGGGTGTCCATTAAAGCACACCTTCTGGTTAAAGGAATGTCTTGACTATTCTGAAGCTTTCTATTGTGAAGTTGTTCATTGTTCTGTAGTCCCTTTGAAGTTCAGGTATAATCAACATTATCTAGCTTCATCTCCTACAAAAATCATTTAAAAACCTTTGATCCACCCTGAACTACCCCTATTTTACCTGTGTATAAACAAAGGAACAAAATCTAATTGCAAAAATATGCAGAAAAATTAGGATTTCTTACTGTCTTTAGTAACCTTAGCCTCATGTTGAAAATATCTCCATCGTTTAGAAGTGACAACTCTTAAGAGTTAAATCATGGAGCATTGACTGTATTTTCCCAAGGTTCTCTTTATAGAATTTGTGGAAAGGAAGGATATCTCCATCACCTTCATCAAACAGAGGTTACACTAAGGGTCCTCTCACCCTGGTTGAAGAGGCATGGCCTAAAGTAAGGAGGACAGGTCAAATCCTCTTAAAGGTGATATCCATCTCTCCACAAATCCGAGTAACAAAGGGTCAGGCTTAGATCTCATCCTTGGCTACAAAACGACACACATCATGATCTATCTCCCTCTACGCTCCCCGTTGAATCTGTGTTGTTGTTTGGTCTAAAAAGGAGAACAAATTTGGATACCAACACTCATGGTGCCACTACTGGGAATATTTGAGGTATTTGAGAAAAGGAGTATGCTTATAGACCCTAGTAATTCTTTTTATAGATTTTAAAGTACAAATATATTGCTGAAACATCATTATTTGCTCAAATTCGTAAGAATTGTTCAAATTTGTGATTTATGAGTGTAATATTTCCAGCTTATACAATTATTGCACTAGGATATTTATCATCATTGATAAATTTGAATAAAAGAAGAGTAGATCTTGTAAGATTTTCATGAATCTAGTATTGATGGACATTTGATAGGTCTTCCATAGTGCATTTTCACGGACTAAGGTGAAAATCCTTAGTGGTGACTCGTGTTGTTTAAATTATTTATAAATACCATGTCTTGAACATATATCAAGTAAGATCTGCATCACTAATATCTAAAAGATGGAAGGAAGAAGATCTTTTTCACCAAGGCCCATAATAGAAGGTTTTTTTGAAGAGATGGGAATGTATAACTCAAAAGGAAGAAGAATTTGGAAGGTTGTTGGAGATCAAACATCAAGAAAAGAGATCTCCATTAGTTAAACTAATAAGCCTGTGATATAAGATTGTAGTACTTCCTCAAGTGCTTTTGAATCATGTAGCCTCTTTGTTGAATTAAATTATCCATCTTGAGAGGGTCCATTATCTCGTATTTGAAATATTTTCTTCTCGATCTTCCCTTTATTTTAAAAATATAATAGGGTTTTCCAAGAGAAAGAGCCTTTAGAGCACAATCATTCTAAAATTGTATCACCGTGCCACACACTCTCACTCCTCATCATTTTGTTTCTCCCGTAAGATCACCTCCTCGAATAATATGTCTCACCTCCACCTAGACCTCTATTTGTCATTAATACTTTAGGTCCCATCAGTTTTTGAAGTATGGCTAGCTATCCAAATGTTGTGCCACAAGATGTAAGAAACATATTGCCTAAGTTTCAAGGAAATAATAAAATAACTAGTGATCAACACTTGAAACTCTTTAAAAGCTTTATTTTGAAGGATCAGAATCGGATTTCCATGAGTTTGTCTCTAATTCATATCAAGAAATTGATGGTGAATTCATCTAGCTCAAAGGCAATAAGATTCCGAAGGGATTAGTTTCTCTAGAAGGTCTATTTGACAAGCATGACCGTTTCATTCAGGGTAAAAGGAAAGCTGAAGGTGCTTCCTCGTTAGAGGTAGACCAAGTTAACCTGGGCTCCACTAATCAACCATGGATGGTAAACATCAGTAAATGTTGTTCTCTAGAGGAAAAAGAAAGATTCTCTTCACTCTTGAAGAGATATATGGATGTCTTGGCATGCTCCTATGCGGATCTGAAGTCTTTCAAGCCCAAGGATGTGTCACATAGCATCCCTCCAAGCCTCGAGGTTAAACCCTACAGACGAAGCAAAGACATTACAATCCGAAGATCTCAAGGACTATCCTTGCAGAAATTCAAAAGATGTTAGACACAAGGATTATTTTCTCAATCCATCATTCCTCCTAGGTTATTAACATTGTCCCAGTCAAAAAGAAGAATGGTGAGATTCAGTTTTTTTATTTATTTCTGGAACCTTAACAGTCTTCATTAAAATATAATTATCCATTTCCCATCATGGACCAAGTATTACAGAATGTCATTGGATTAGAAATGTTATCCATGCTTAATAGATTTTTGGGGTATAATCAAAGGGTTGAGGTAGCTGTCAAGATCAACATTAAACGAAATGCACCACCCCATGGGGAACCTTCACTTACAGGAGGATGTCTTTTTCTTTTATTAATGTCAGAGCCACGTTTCAAAGAGGTATGGACTTAGCTTTTAGAGATTTGATGGGCAAGGTCATAGTTGTGTATTTGGATGACTTGACGATCTTCTCTAAAAAGTGAAGTGATCATTATGATCATCTGGAGCAGGTACTCTTAAGGTGCAGGCATCATGGGATTTCATTAAATCCTAAAAAATCAATGTTCAAAGTAACAGAAGGAAAATTACTAGGTCATATCATGACTAAAGAAGGAACCAAGATCGACCCGTAAAGGGTGAAGGCCATTCAAACCCTTACCCTTCCTCAAGTAAACCGGAGTACACTCTGCTTTCGGGAAGGTCAATCTCCTAAGAAGATTTATACCTAACTTTGCCAATAAAACCAAGGATATCCTTAGGATGATGAAAGGTAAAACTCAATTTCAATGGAGCACTGAAGGGAAGCTTGCTTTCAAAGAAGTCAAAAGAGTGATTGCTCGCGCTCCCATCCTGGTGTGCCCATATTTCAAAAAATATTTCATCATGTACAACTATGCTTCTGCACATATGGTATCAGCCATCCTGATGCAGGAGAATGAAGAAGGAATTAAATCTCCCATTGCTTTCATGAGCTGCCCATTAAAGGAACATGAATTGAAGATGTCACAAATTGAAAACCATGCTTATCTAGTAGTAAGAGTAGTGAAGCATTTTAGGTATTCTGTTGAGTTCTCACACTCTCGTTCTTGTTCCTGATACCGCAGTTAAATCCATCTTAACTCAACAGGAGTTGGGTAGTCAATGGGGTAACTGGATAGCCAAAGTCCAGGAATATGAATTGGACATCAGACCTACCAAGTTTGTATGGGGAAGAGGCTTGTGCCAATTGATCGCAGAAAACATTGCTAAGATAGAATGTGAAGAAACTAAAGGTACTTCTTTAGAATTTCCCATGGTGATTTTTGTAAGCACAACAGATGAATGGTACATGGATATTGCTTTATTTTTAACTTATGGTGAATGCGCTCCACATTTAAGCCAAAAATAAAAGACAACAATTAGGTTAAGGTCTACAAGATACATTCTGTGGTATAACGGTATATGCAAGAAAGGTATTGATGGTGTATTGTTACACAGTGTTGATAATTATCAACGGTAAGGTTACAAGAGTCCTTCCATAATCTAGCTTGTGGAGGAAATTTCTCTTCCTCCGTAATGGCTTTCAAGATCTTACAAGAAAGGTACTATTGGCCTACTGTCTTTCGAGATTCAACTTAATAGGTAGCAAATCGTGAAGCTTGTCAACATTTTTTCGGTCGTCCTAAGCTGACAGCTCTTCCCTTAAAACTTGTGGTGATTAAAGAACCTTTTTGCAAATGGGGGATTGATTTCATTGGAGTGATGAATCCTACCTCTAGTACCGGTCATAATTATGTGTTCACCGCTATAGAAAATTTCACCAAGGTTGTGGAATCTACACGAATCAAGAAAGAAACCTCTAAAGTTGTGTGCAACTTTCTCATGGATAATATAATTGTTAGATTCAGTGTGCCTCACAATATCGTTGCAGAAAACACTTCCAATTGCTCATCACATGAGCTGAGATATGTTTTTATGGCTTTTGGATCAAATTGGCTCATTCATCCAATTATTATCCCCAAGGCAATGGTCAAATGAATAAAGTAATAAGAACCTCGTGACCATAATTAGAAAGTTGGTCGATGAGCATCGAGACATGCCACAAAGCATTGTATGATGCATTATGAAAAGATCGTATTACTCCTAAGTGAGCTATTGGAATGTCCCCATTCCAAGTGTTGTATGGAATTGATGCTTTGAGATTCCTATCTCTATAGAATTGCTAGCCTTACAGCTTGGCTAAAGCAATTGATGATGAAACTTTCCTAAGTTCCATTGAGAAAGGATAATGTACATAGCAAAGCTAGAAGAAGAATGAAGCAAGGTGGTAGATCACATTGAATATCATCGAGAATAGTCAAAAGGATATTTGACAAGAAATAAAAGAAACGTGATTTCCAGATGAAATCTAGTACTTCTCTAGGACAAGAGAAGAGAGCAGAAAGGGATGCATGGCAAGTTTGACTCCTTATGGAAAGGTCCTTTCAAAATACATCAGCTGAATGGTGAAAATAGCTTTTGTCTATCGTATCTAGATGGAGAGTTTCTCCCTCTACCTTTCAGTGGTCAACATCTGAAGTTGTTCCATCAGTAATGCAAGATGCTCTCTTGCACTGTATCATAATTTATTTTCTGTTGTGTGTTTGATTTCTTTCCTTTCTTTCTTTTTTTTTTTCGGTTTTTCTTTTTTGGACTCCGTAGCCCAATGGATAAAGTTTTTGATATATGATTTCTCTTCCTTTGAAGTTTCAAAGAAAGTCCCAACTAGAGCCAATCAACCGTTATCTTGTTTTTAGTGATTTCAACTAAAATTGAGATAACTATAGAATTTTTATTGAAAAAATCTCCTAAAAATTCCCTTTGAAGGATATTTTCAGGTTTTCAGATTTCAATCTTATGGAAATATATCCTTTGCATGCTTCATGTCAATTTTTTCTCGAAACCCGAAACCTAAAATGAGCCAATGTATCGGGTTCTCGGAACTCAAGCATCGTAACATACCTTGTAAAATGCATGTTCCATGTCGCTTGTTTCCCAAAACCCGAAACCTGAAATGATCCTTTTTGTTGAGTTTTTAGAACTTGGAAGCATCTCAAGCATCTCACGCTTCATGCCTCATGTTTCCCGAAACACAAACCCGAAATCAACCAAATTCTTTGTGTCAGGTTTTTGGGCACTCCAAGCATGATGACATGGCATTAATGTCAAGTTGTCGATAGTTGGGACACGTGTTGGATGATGTGTAATTAATGCCATAGATTTATAAATAGTTTGATTTTACACGTCATTTTTACCTAGTGTATTTTCGTTGTGTGGATTTTTCGTACATGTTCCTTTGACCTCCAAACCCGATTGAACCTCTGGATCAATTTCGTGATCCGTCTTAGACCATTTATCAAATTTATTGAAGGTATTTTTCTCTTCTCACCGCTTTGAGGTCTTTGGGTCTGTTTTTAAGGTGCTCATTTGGCCTTTTTCCTCTTTTATTTTTCTTCCCTCTAGGTTTAGGGTTTTGGGTTGTTTTCTTCATTTTCTGTTGTTTTCCCATTAAACCTCTTGTTTGGAATTCACCCTTTGGGTATTTTCTTATTTTTCCCTTGGGATATGCTCTTTTTATTTTTGAGAAGAATCTAAAAATCCTAACTTACGAACTTGGTGGGAATTTTACATGTTTTGACATCCTAGAAACCCAACGCCTTTGTTTTGGGTTTTACATGGTGTCTAACATCCTCCGAATTCCACAGAGTATCGGGTTTATCCAAGTGCTCAACATCCTCATGGATCCACTTATATTGGGTTTTGTGAAGTGCTTAACATCTCCATATTTCCGCCTTTGTATCGGGTTTTGCAGTGTGCCTGACATCCTCCGAACCCCGCTAGTGTTACGGGTCTTGACCGGTGTTAGACACTCTTCCGTTCCATAGTGTGTCAGATATTGTCACCTTCTTGACATCATCTAAATTATACAAGTCCTTTGGGTTTTTCAAGGTGTTTGACACGTTATATTTCCCAACACACACAATTCATTCTGTCAGGTTTCCAAGGCTACTTTACAAGTTTCAACATCCGAATAGTAGGGCGGGTATGTTTACTTGTTAAAAAATTATCCAAACCTGATTGCTCTTTTAGTTGTTTTCAAGACTCCTCATATCATACCGTAGATCCCTTCTTAGTCCGGAAAGACGAATTAAAAATATTAGAAAACAAATTCTTCTTCTTATATAAGCTGCAATTATGACATCCGGACACAGAGCTCGGCAATATAGACATGGAAGACTTCTGGAAAAGGATAGAGGATTCTTCTCAGAATTAATGTATGAAGTCAATAGCCAGCAAGCGGGTCTCCCACTCGTAGTAGGGTTTCCAGTGATCAACCTAGTGCCCCGAATTCATTTTGGCGTGTGCTTCTAACTATGACTTAGCCTCTTTCTCGGTGATAAATCATGCGGAGAGTCTATAGTAAAATTAAACGGAGATTAATTCAATCAACTCCTATAGTTTACCAACTTTACGGAATATGTTGATTTAAATCTTAAGTTAGCACATAAATCCTATGACAAAGATCAAGAAGACTGCATCAAGCATGTGAACAAGAAATTCTTGATCAAGGCTAAGCCAACTATTTCTAGGTTTCCTAAGATGATTCCTAGAAGTGATTTTATACTCAAAGTCAGTGATATCATCACCCTACTGAGTCAGTTATTTGGGATCCCAGAGTCAAAATAATTCCAAGGGTGGATGTATCAGTTCATGGTCGTCATTAAGAATAATGACGAAGGGATTGATTGGGGCACCTTAATAAGTGATGAGATAGACTCTCAAATGAAAATGGTCTTGTCTACTAGAAAGTTCTACATGATTTCGTACATTACCTATGCAGTAGCAGGTATGAGAAACTACCCGGGTTGGATGCAAAAGGAACTCGAACAACCGATACAATATATCGGTACTTCCCTCAGTTGACAATAAAAGGATCTAAAGATTAGTTTAGGAGAGTTAATGATGCCTTCTTTTATGAAAATATTTACAGGCTGGAGCCTGAGCTGAGAAAGAGAAGATTTTCTGATGAGGCATTGGTGGAGGTGTCAAAATGGGGCTACATCTTCTTACAATTCAATAAGTTTACCTATCTCTGGGTAGTAAGGTTCCATGGTACTCCTTTCCATTTTCCCAGGTTTCTAAGTGAAAACTCATTCTTATGGAGTTGGTCGACAACTATTAGATTTCAAAAAGTTCCAACAAAGCGTAGACACAAGGCCACTATCTCCTTCCCAATTTCCATCGGAAGGTACACGTGTTCTATAGTGGTGAAGGCCAATAATGCGGTGTATGAACTTTAGGATAAACTAAAGAAGCATATGAATTTTAGATAATAATTTGATATTCGAGGAGTCCTTAAGTCAAATGGAACCCTATATCTGTATGTGCCCCATGTAGAGGAAATCGGGGTTGATCTTCAAGATGAGGTTTTTGTCTGAATAAAAAATAATAGGAGGTTGACTCTTGAAGAAATCCAAGCATTAGATCTGGCTGATATCCCAGAAGGCACCATGGATAATGAAAGTGTCTTGGAACCTAGATATGAATAGTCAAATGGAGATCAACTTGGATTCCTAGCCATCGACTGGTCCATTGCTAAAAAGGCTTCTATCACCGAGAGAGCTTCTCAAACCCTTGTTCGCACTAATGCATGGCTCATTTCTTAGGGAATGAGTTATAAAGAAAAGATATTTTCAAATATAGCTACTCTAGAAGCGGGACCCTCCAAGGGAGAAAAGGAAAAGGATAAAATCCCTACTAAGAGACAAATAAAGTTTAAATTTTTCAGAAGAGAAGAAAAGCAGAGGGCTGAATCATCTACTCCCACACCAACAGTTGAGGTATTGGATTCTCCTCCTCCTCTGCCGGAACAAGAAGAAATTATTTCAGAAATCAAGAATAGTCAATCTCTTATTTCTCCTTTTGTTGATTGCTCATCAGAGGTAAGCCTTGCTCTTTCTTCCCAAGCTTTGGCTTTAGAGACTTTACCCCCTTTCCCCCATTCTTCCTCACCACATATTTCAACTCCACTTTCATCAACCAAGACCAGCATTTTCTTTGAACTTTCACCTCTCTCCGCTGGGCCTATGTTGGCTATAGAAATGCCTCCTCCTTCCGCACCTTCATTCCCTCAGTCTACTCCCATAGTCACTACACTTGCAGTCATTAGGACTCCGCAAGCTAATCTTCCTCCACCCACAGATACAACCATGACACCTCCAATAGGAGCAACTTCTTCCATTGTACCTCAATGGTTAGTAGACCAAACTCCGAGGAAGAGGAAGGTGGTAGTTCCCCTACCAGACTTGCGATTTTAGTTCACTCAAGGTCTCTCCTACCAAATCTGCTAAGAAACCTAAAATAGTTTCAAGGATTTCAGTAGATTCCTTAGGACATAAGTTTGTAGCGATTTCCACTCCTGTGGCCGACAAAACAAAGGAGAAAATAGCATTTTATGATTATAAGATTACAAGGGTGGATCTTAGAAAATATCAACGAAGGGGCACAACAAGATGCACAAGATGCCATGAATGTATTATGCCAAAATCAAGGAAACAAAGGTGAGTAGGGATGAGCTAATAGAGAAAGTGGAACATTTGACAAGTATTGCTTAAGCTCTCAAAGCCCTCTCAGTCAACCCCATCATCTTCTACTCCTACTCCTATCGTGTTTGACTTCTCATCGCACTGCTATTGAGAAGATAAATGAGAAGGGGAGAATAGTGGATTAATGGATTCAGAGGTTACTTCTTCAAGGAAGGAAAGTCATTAATGATACATTAGAGGTATATAAATCCTTGGAGGAAATGAAAAAGGATGGTGACAAGATGAATGATGAATTTTATCGGAGGTCGAAACCTTGAACTAAATTTTGAGGCCCTTAATGAATCAAGAAAATTCCATCTCAGGTCTTAGTTGAAGAAGGAATCATTCCACACGGGGAAAAACACTTCCAGCTAACCAAGGCTATCAGGTTCAAGATAAAGATTCTCAGTGAAGCTTGTAGTAAGTTGAGAGAATCCAGAGATCAGTTGATTGACACCACCAGTGATATCAAAGAAGAGTTGTTCAAGATCTTTCCCAAAGTATTGGATGAAGGCTCAACCATTCTACCTGCTGATGGTTTCTATAAAAATTCAGAATCGATCGAGCAAGAACCAACTTCCATCTTTGATCTGAGTGTCATTGATAAATTTATAAAGATTGAGAATGTTTTGGAATCTTTGAGAAAACTTAATAAGAGATTGAAGAAACTTCCTGGAAATGCAAGTGACACACAGGAAACTTGCGAGGTTCTAAGTGATTATTCTAGTGCACCAGATGAAGCTAAAGTGCAAGACATAATCTAGAAGTTTCAAGAGTTTCGAGACAAGCAAACGTCATTGGAAGAAGACAAGGATGAGGAAATGGAATAAGCAAATGATGTTACATGTCATTTCCTTCCAGAAATTGACATGTCTTTTTCATTTCTGTTTTGACATGTAGAAACAAAAAATTTGACTTGGTCTCTCGTGAGAGTCAAGAAAAATAGGACTCTTATTAAATGGCTATTTTCTAGTACTTTATCCTATTTTCTCTCTGCCCTTTTTATTATAAATAATGGATGTTTGTGCACTCCAAAGGGTTGAGATTTTTGGAATATTGACAACTATTGTGAAGAAGAAAAAACTTTGTGTTTTCTTTTAATCATTTGAGGAATACAAACCGATGTTATTTTACAAACTTTGTGTTGTGATATTTGTCTCTCTTAAGATATTGTTGTTATGTCTAGAATGTTAGGTTGTGGAGCTGAATTACTTCAAATATTGCATGTTTTACATGTTATTGGTTTGACAGCTTACCAGCTTCTTGCTTAGGGCTAATCGGCGTCTCACGGGTCCTAGGTCAAGAAATGTAATCGACATCGGTTAGGGTTAACCGATGATGGTTACTCATTACGTGCGAAAAGTTTTAATTAACTCTCGGGAATTAAATCTATTTTTAGCATTAAAGTAGATTTATTGGATGTAATTGCATGGCTAAGTGCCCTAAGTTTATAAATGACTATATAAGCATAAAAGCTAGGGTTTAGAAAGAGAATTAAGAGAAGGATTGAATTAGATCCTTGATTCTCCTAGATTGAGAGGATGAAGACAAAGAAGAAGAAGAAGAGAAAGAAAGAACATGTTACATGAAGATAGAGTCTCCATGGAAAGGAGATGGATAGAAGGAAATAGCAGGTACATCTGAATGGTGAGAAGAGGGTAACATCTTCTACTGTATTTTCTTTGTATAGTTATTGTCTCATTGTAATGGCTTGCATAGTATGCAAAGCACATAGAGTTTCTTCTTGTAGATCCACATGTTGGTGAGATATTGTATTATATATCTATGTAGATCTAGTCTTGTACTATAGATCCATGAGATCATATTGTATTATTGATCCATGTAGATCTAGATATTATAGAGGATGGTGTCTTCATGTTTGCACAAGTTATGCATGTAGTGATGGAGAGACATACTTACTTCTTGGTGCACAGTTATAGTTGCACATATGGTAGACCCATGTGAGAGGTTTTGTTGCAGATCCACAGAGAACTTGGTAGTAGTTTAGAGATGTAGTAGTTCCTAGTTATGTGAGATCTATTGGTGGTGTTTGGAGGCACAGTTGTAGTGCACTCATGGAGATCCGTTTAGAGATCTGGAGGAGAGGAGATACTCTTGAGACATGCATTATACTATTGTATTGAAGATTTGGTTTGTACTCTTGTTATATTATATATATGAGATCTCTATCTTTAGTGGACATAGCCCACACTGGGTGAACCACGGTACATGTTGTGTTATGTGTGTATACTTTGTTTTGATTTGGATTATTCTAGTTTATACTTCCACTACTGTAGATTTTGGGGAATTGTGAAGATCTTGTGTACATGATCGGTTTGTTATTTAATCAAAGCACTATTCTCAGCAGTCCCGAATCCCCAAAAAATTGTATCGAGCTTGGTTATTTCGAGTAAGGTTTTGCTTCAAAGATATTTGTAGTGCTTTCTTGACAGATGTATGAGAGTAGAGTTTGTTTTGCCTAATTCGAAGATCACAGAAGAGATTCAATCTAAAGTGGGAGATAGAAGAGTAAAGTTGAATGAAATTATAGTGACTGGAATTAGTTAAGTGGCAACCAACATTGTGGGGTAACCGTGGTCGGTTATAGGGTAACCATGGTCGATTCTGAGGTGGCCATGGATCGGTTATAGGTGGCCATGGTCGGTGACTCAGGAAGCCTAGTTTTAAACAGAAAATCACGAGATATAAAGAATTAAGAATATGTATGGAATGTATCTTGTTTGCTTTGAGGTGTCCTTGGTTTTTGAAGAACAAGTATGTTGGTTAGATTGCAGATCCAATTATTGAGGTATGGTTTTATCTTGGTATTGCAGTGCTTATATTATTTTGGTTGCACATGCATGTTTGGGATTACAGATCTAGATCTGAGAATGAGATAAAAGGAGTAGTTATGCATCCTTTGGTGCAGTTAGATGCATGGGCTTCTTAGAGAGGTAGAATATAGTAGCACAACATGAAGATGAGGTTTCCATCATAGAAGCATGTTCTTTAGTTAAATATGTGGTTAAGTATCTTGGTGTTGGTAAGGTGATGTATTTCATCTTGGTGTAATTTTTATTGCATGTATTATTTTGTTAAGTTTTTGTGAAATATTTGGGTGCTTCTTGAAATGAATGGCTCAACACAAATATTGGCTTTGGTCAGAGTAGGCACCTGGTTTGGTGACCTATACTAGTTTGTGGCATTATGTTCATTCCAATAGCACCAATGTCAATGATGGAACCGACATCGGTCACGGAGGGTAACCGATACTGGTTAGCAAACCATAGTCGGTCTTTGTGACAACAAGTTTTCACATGGTTTCTTACAGTAGAAGAGGGCATGGATGGTTCAGTTTCTTGTTTTGGAGGATCATGTTTCTTGCATAGTGTGTACAGGCAGAAATTGTGTTGATCACTTCAATGTTTGGATCAGAAAAAGGACGGATTTGGCTTGGTTAGTCTAGTGAGACTTTGGGTCAGGTATCTCTATATGGTTCATGTTTTATTTCTTTCTTTTGGAGCAGCTGATATTATGTTTGGATAGTGTGCACAGATTTACACCATTTTTTTGGTGTTGTTTGAATTTTATTTCCCGGTTGTGTGGAATCTTGAGGACAAGGATATCTAGTCTAAGGATGAGATCCTCAATGAAAATTCATGGTTAGACACAATTGCAAGTAACGAAAGATGTTGAGTACACAGGATGAAAAGAAGTTGATTCACCTACTTCACAAGAAGTCCAAACTTCTATGATGTAGAATTATTCTTTGATAAGAAGGGAATCCATTTATATTTTCTTTCATCTGGTTTTATTTCTCACTAACATATTAGATTTTGAGCTTGGTGTTAGAGGTAGTGTAGGGGATTTCATGTTTAGTGGGAGAAATCCATGGGCCTTGTTGGCATTGCAAGATTGGATGCATGATGCACATGAAGAATGAGAGGAGAATGCTACTATTCACAGTGGCAAAGGCACTAGTTGGTTTTGGAGGGAAATCACAGATTTGTAGGTATATTGAGTTTATTGCTTTGTGATGTCACTTCTAGTTTATTTTATGGTTCCTAGATATCCCTATGGGATTACAATTGATGGTTAGATTCGGTTGGGTGAAGATGATAGTGCAATTTTTTTATAGTTTTAAGAGTTAAAGGACAAAATATGATTATTCATTACACAGTCCATAGATACCATCGACCGGTGTTGGTTAGGGGAAACCGTGGTCAGTTTGGTCATAGGTTTGACAATAGTGTTTATTTACCATTTTTGGATGGTGCCCTTGTTTTACTTTCATCTTGTTTGGTTCGTGCATAGTATGTTGATGACATGTTTGTTGGTATTTGAATTTGCTATTAATTGCATGGTTTAGTATGGTTATTTGTTATTAACATTGATGAGCACAGGATTCATATATGGCTTTGGAGTTAGTCGATGAGAGACTTGGCGCTTCTGGAGAGCCTCGATGATATGGATGGATGTATAGGTGAGTTTATACATGTGGATAGATTCAGTTTTGTGAGTCTATGATGATGCAGATGTTTGATTTGCACATGGATGCCTATGAGCACAGTTTAGATGCCTTGAGCATGATTAGGGGATGTTTGTATTTCCTCTTGATTACTATGTTACTCCTTGATAGATATGTTATCTATGGATGGTTGTCTTGACATGCTAGTTGTTTATACAGGGTTGGATTTGCAGATTGCAATGTTTGGATTTATTTGAGTTATGCAGGTGTTTGTGGATTGATCACCCACTGTTGCATGTAGAACTCATTCAGGGCTATTTTTACCTAGGATCTTGTTTTTCTTTTACATATTCTAGTTTGACTTGTCTTTGGACAATTGCATTGGTGGTTGCATGGAGACATGGATAGATGGATGGAGAACATGGTTGGTTTTATAGGTATGGCTATAGTTGCAGTTAAAGCTCAATACTTCAGTTTGAGTGGGATCTCTTGTAGGTATGCTAGTCATGATGGCTTGGATGCATGAGAGGCTTGGTGTTATGATTCAATGGGAGCTTGATGTATGGATAGCTCGGTTATCATGAATCAGTAGTAGCTTTGTGCAAGTCTTTGGTAAGTCATGTTTTTATCTTCTTGGTTTGAGAAGATGGTTTGATCTTCCTGGTTTTATTTTTGAGAGAATTGTTGAAGGAAAGAATAGATGGTCTTCATGGTGTTAGAGGACGGTGATGTACAGGTATAGGTATAGGTACAAAGGTTCAGCAATTTATCTCCAAGTGGGAGATTGTTAGGTTGTAGAGCTGAATTGCTTCAAAGATTGCATGTTTTACATGTTACTGGTTCTGACAGTAACCGATGTTGGTCAGGGATAACTAGTCTTGGTCACTTGGTCGGTCGAAAAGTAACCTCGTCGCTCGGTGGTTAACTAGCAACAGCTTACATGTGCAAGAAAAGTTTTAATTAAAAATCAAGAATTAAATCTATTTTTAGCATTAAAGTAGATTTATTGGATGTAATTGCATGGCTAGTGCCCTAAGTTTATAAATGACTACATAAGAATAAAATCTAGGGTTTAGAATGGGAATTAAGAGAAGTATTGAATTATATCCTTTACTCTCCTAGATTTAGAGGATGCATACAAAGAAGAAGAAGAAGAGAAAGAAAGAACAAGTTACATGAAGACAAAGTCTCCATGGAAAGGAGATGGATAGAAGGAAATAGCAGGTACATCTGAATGGTGAGAAGAGGGTAACATCTTCTACTGTATTTTATTTGTATAGTTATTGTCTCATTATAATGGCTTGCATAGTATGCAAATAACATAGAGTTTCTTCTTGTAGATCCACATGTTGGTGAGATCTTATATTATAGATCTATGTAGATCTATTTTTTTATCAGAGATCCATGAGATCATATTATATTGTTTATCCATATAGATCAAGATATTTTCAAGAGTTTGTCTTCATGTTTGCACAAGTTATGCATGTAGTGATGGAGATACATACTTACTTCTTGGTGCACAGTTATAGTTGCACATATGGTAGACCCATGTGAGAGGTCTTGTTGTAGATCCACAGAGAACTTGGTAGCAGTTCAGAGATGCAGTAGTTCCTGGTTATGTGAGATCTATTGGTGGTGTTTGGAGGCATAGTTGTAGTGCACTCATGGAGATCCATTTAGAGATCTGGAGGAGAGGAGATACTCTTGGAGAGATACATTATACTCTTGTATTGAAGAGTTGGTTTGTACTCTTGTTGTATTATATATATGAGATCTCTATCTTTGGTGGATGTAGCCCACACTGGGTGAACCATGGTACATGCTGTGTTATGTGTGTATACTTTGTTTTGATTTGGATTATTCTAGTTTATACTTCCACTACTATAGATTCTGGGGAATTGTTAAGATCTTATGTGCATGATTGGTTTGTTATTTAATCATAGCACTATTCCATAGTCCCGAATTCCCAACACAAAATATTAAGCTATTCTTTGTTTAGCATTCTCGATTATTTTAATTGTTTCAAACATTACATTCGTTACCTAGAACTCATATGATTATTTCGTGATCTTTGTTTGCTCAAAAGAAAATATGTTCCCCTCATTTCCTTTCCATTCTATTTCTTCCATAATAATAATTTCCTTTCCGATCCATTCCATTTCGAAAAGCAACAACATCTTCACCCAGTGTGGATATGGATTTCGGGATTCTATCCCAACCCCAATGGTTAGAATAGTGTGAATATTGTATATATTATTTCTGTTGTGTTTTAGATTAGTAATAAACAAGCAACCTCACCTGTCTTTGAGGAGGGATTTAATCCCATGTACTTTGGTTAAACCTCAAATTTTGGCTTGAAAAAATATCCAACCAATAGTTTTTATCGACTCCATTAGGGAATATGGATTGATAATACGAAGCTTATCCTATTGGTGTCCTGGAAACTCCGTATTTACCTTATTTTCAACAAGATCTATTTTCCAGCTTCAAGTTGGCTAGAAATATCTTCACTCAATCAAGATGAGCTTAGGTTGAAACTTATCTCATTTTTGATTTTCTTCAACAACATAATTTTAGGCTTTCACCCAACAAAGTTGTTGCATCTAATCGAACAAGAATTTTATGTAACTTGTCATGCGTTATTCTTATTGGATATTCAAATTCCTATATGCACTTCATTTAGAAGAATGGCAGCACAACCTGTGCCTTGGGGTGTGGCTATTGGTCCTCTTTCCCTTACTCCATCATTGCATGACCTACCTCATGGATCACGGAAGAATATTCCTAAGTTCAACAAAGCATGGAAAACAACATCCTGACGAACACATGACTTCATTATTTGTTGTAGGTGGCGTTCTTGGGGTTTATCATGAATACGTCTCCGTTTGACTCTTCATTGAAACATTGCATGGCATAGCAGTAGAATGGTTTTACCATCTCCCAAATGCATGCATTACCAACTGGGCTACCATGAGATCAATATTTGAAGCAAGGTTCAAACCAGCTAAATATTCTCATGCCTTGTTAGCACAACTTACACATATGAAGAAGGAGTCTTATGAACCCATGTGGGACTTCATAACCAAATTCAACAACTTGATCCACAAGATTCTAGACCTAGCTATTCCTACTCTTGAAAATCAAAAGTGTTTCTTCATCAAAACTCAACCTCCTTATGTGGAATTCTTGTTGAGAAGATCTATTATTCTGTTTGGCCACCACTCAAGATACAACCACCGAAATAGAAGACGATCTTATTTTGTCTAGAAATATGAGAAATGATTCATCTAAGCCTAAAAATCATATTTCTTCTCAGAGTACTACTGATCCTATGATACAAAGGATGGCCAATGATTTGATCAACTTAAAGAAACAGATGTCTCAACAAGTGGCCAATGTTCCTTATCGAGATATTCCTAGATGGAATTTCAATAATGCCAATGGAACTCCCACAAGAGATAGAAATCGGTTGATCGCTGCTCCCACCAGGTTGCCCATTGAAGCTCCTCCTATCAACACAACAATTGAAATAATTGAGGAGGATGAGGAACTAGAAGATCACAACTCTCATGAAGCCTTCGAAGCTTCAAGATATGTTGATGAGTCTTTTGACAATTTAGCTGGTGACTCCAACATTGGGTACTTGGAGTACAAGGATGACAAAGATGATCATGATGGACAATAATTTGCAGTCTTCACTTGATCCCAATCTCAGAACCCTAGAAATCCAGTTGAAAGCCAAGGATAAAAGTAAGGAAGCTCTTGTAGTTATGGCTAAAAGAGGATCTCCCATCTCAGCACAAATTGAAAAGGAGATAACTAAAAAGGTAACTTCACCTTCCAACTCTCTTTCTCCTGATTTCAAGGCTAGTACCTCACTCAAACCAATGTAACCAGAACTAAGCCCTCCATCATTCCTTCATATACCACTTTTGACATCATTGATCATGCAAAGAAAACCAAAATCCAAATGTCGAAAGTCGAATACCTTCAGTCCAACCTTGAGCAATTTGAGAAACTTGCCAAATTCATTAGAAGCAAGGCTTCTATTCCTCCATCTTCGAAAGATATTTTTCCTAGCCCCACTTAGCCTTTACCTCAGAGTAATATGACCACTTTTTCTTATTTGGGAAACATTGAACCGTTTTATTTGTCTTTACTTATAAATGGTTTTAAACTCAACAATTGCATAATTGACTCAGGAGCCTCTGATAATGTAATGCCCACAAAAGTAGCTCATGCCCTTTGAATCACCTTGACTAAGTATTATGGGTGGTGTTACTCCATGGAAACTAAACAAGTCCCTTTGATTGGTCAAATCAAGGATGCACAGTTTGCATTTGTTGCCTTCCCTAAAAAGAGAGTAAAAATGACTATCTTGATTGATGATATTCGAAATGCTTATGGTATTCTCTTAGGAAGAGGTTTTTACAAAGATTTTGGAGGAGAAATCAACATGGACTGGACCAAAGCTAAAATTCTAGTAAATGGAGTTCCTCGTTTTCTTCACCCCGAAGCACAAGCGAAGTACCTGGTTACTAAATCAGATGATCCTAAGGCTCAAATTCTCTTTGAAGATGCAAGCTTGGGTAATTATTTCCTGACATCTGAGGTGCCCTCTGTAGAAGTCAAAGAAGAAGATCCTAATGCTATTTGGACCCTTGAGTTCGATGGGAGCTGTTCAACTATTGGTTCAGGTGTTGGCGTGGTTCTTATATCTCCAGATTTTGAGATCTTTCCCTTTGCTTTCAAGTTGTAGTTTGATAATACTAACAACACAACCGAATATGAAGCTTTTTTATTAGGATTAGAAATGGCAAGACAAAATAGAATCTGAAATCTCAAAGTACAGGGAGATGCTGAGTTGATTGTGAATCAAGTAAGGGGGATTTATCAGGTTAAAAATGATCACCTAAGACATTACAAAAACAAGGTTTTGGACAACATAGAATGCTTTGATGCTTTTTCCCTTAAGGTAGTCTTAAAAGAGTACAATGATAAAGCTGATTACTTAGTTGTTTCTGCATCTCTTCTTCTCCCCCACCCATAGTTCAAATAGGACACGTATACCATTGAGATTGTGTATCGTCCAAGCGTTCCAGATAACTCAACACATTGGCAAGTGTTTAATGATGATCAACGTATCATTGTATTTGCTTGAGAAAGAAAATAACTTTAGCGAGATTTATTTTGAAGGATCAAAATCAGCTTCCCGCTAGTCCATCTCTAATTCATATCAATAAATTGATGTGATTTCATCCAGCTCAAAGGAAATAAGATTCCGAAGGGATTAGTTTCTATGGAAGGTCTGTTTGACAAGCATGACCATTTCATTCAGGATAAAAGGAAAGCTGAAGGTTCTTCCTCATCAGAGGTAGACCAAGTTAACTTGGGCTCTGTTGATCAACCATGGATGGTAAACATCGGTAAATGTTGTTCTCTAGAGGAAAAATAAAGATTCTCTTCACTCAAAGAGATATATGGATGTCTTGGCATGGTCCTATACAGATCTAAAGTCTTTCAAGCCCAAGGATGTGCAACATAGCATTCCTTTGAAGCCTGAGGTTAAACCCTACATACAGAAGCAAAGACATTACAATCCAAATATCTCAGGGACTATCCTTGCATAAATTCAAACAATGTTAGATGCAAGGATTATTTTCCCAATCCATCATTCCACACGGGTTGCTAACATTTTCCCTATCGAAAGAAGAATGGTGAGATTTGGATTTGTATTGATTTCCAGAACATTAACCGTCTTCATTGAAAGGCAATCATCCATTGATCATCATGGACCAAGTATTACAGATTGTCATTGGATCAGAAATGTTATCCATGCTTGACGAATTTTTGAGGTATAATCGAGGTTGAGGTAGCTATGAAGATCAATATAAAATTACATTCACAACCCCATGGGGAAACTTAACTGACAGGAGGATACCTTTTGGTTTGATGAATGCCGGAGCCAAGTTTCAAAGAGCTATGGACTTAGCTTTCAGAGATTTTATGGGAAAGGTCATAGTTGTGTATTTGGATAACTTGACGGTATTCTCTAGAAAGTGAAGTGATCACTATGATCATCTAGAGCAGGTACTCTTAAGGTGCAGGCATCATGGGATTTCATTAAATCCTAAAAAATCCATGTTCACGGTAACATAAGGAAAATTATTGGGTCATATCATGACTAAATAAGGAACCAAGATCGACCCGAAAGGGTGAAGGCCATTCAAAGCCTTATCCTTCTCATAAGTAAAAATGGGGTACACTCCTTTTTCGGGAAGGTCAATTTCCTAAGAAGATTTGTACCTGAATTTTCCAATAAAACCAAGGATATCCTGGGGTGATGAATGGTAAAAATACATTTCGATGGAGCACTTTGAAGGGAAGCTTGCTTTCAAAGAATTCAAAAGAGTGATTTCTCATGCTCCCATCCTAGTGTTCCCAGATTTCAAAAAATATTTTAATATGTACAGCTATGCTTCCGCACATACATCTGATATCAACCATCCTGATGCAGGAGAATGAAGAAGAAATTGAAGCTACCATCGCTTTCATGAGCTACCCATTAAAGGAACATGAATTGAAGATGTCACAAATTGAAAACCATGTGTATGAAGTAGTAAGAGTAGTGAAGCATTTCAAGTATTTTATGTTGAGTTCTCACATTCTCGTTCTTGTTCCTGATACCGCAATTAAATCCATCTTGACTCAACAAGAGTTGGGTAGTCAACAGGGTAACTAGATAGCCAAAGTCCAAGAATATGACTTGGAAATTAGACCTACCAAGTTGGTATGGGGAAGAGGCCTATGCCAATTGATCGCTGAAAAAAATGTTGAGACAGAATGCGAAGAAACTAAAGGTACTTCTTCAGAATTTCCCATGGTGCTTTTTGTAAGCACAACTTGATTGAATGGTACACAGATATTTCTTTCTTTTTAAGTTATGGTGAATTCCCTCTACATTTAATCCAAAAAGAAAAGAGGAAATTTAGGTTAAGTCTGCAAGATACATTTTGAGGGATAACTATATATACAAGAAAGGTATTGATGGTGTATTCTTGCGCCTGTTGATAAGTCTCAACGAGTAAGGTTACTAGATTCCTTCCACATTCTAGCATGCATAGGAATTTTTTTCCTCCATAATGGCTTACAAGATCTTACGAGCTAGGTACTATTGGCCTACTCTCTTTCGAGATTCAGCTTAACAGGAAGCCAAGTGTGAAGCTTGTCAACATTTCGTTGGTCATGCTGGCAGCTCTTCCCTTGAAACCTGTGGTGATTGAAGAACATTTTCTCCAATGGGGGATTGATTTCAGTGGAGTGTTGAATCCTACCTCTAGTTCCGGTCATAATTATGTGCTCACTACCACAGTTATTTGACCAAGTGGGTGGAAGCATGCTAATCAAGCAAGCAACCTCTGAAGTTGTGTGTAACTTTCTCAAGAAGAATATAATTGTTAGATTCGGTGTGCCTCACAAGATTGTTCCTGAGAATGCTTCTAATTTCTCATCCCACAAGAAGACAAATTTTTTTATGGCTTTGGGATCACATTGGCTCATTCATCCAATTATTATCCCCAAGGAAATGGTGAGACTGAATCAAGCAACAAGAACTTGGTGACCATAATCAGAAAGTTGGTCGATGAGAATCAGAGGACATGGTACAAAGAATTTTATGATGCGTTATGGGCAGATCGGATTAATCCTAAGTGAGATATTGGAATGTCCCCATTGCAAGTGTTGTATGGGATTGATGTTGAGATTCCTATCTCTGTAGAATTTCTAGCCTTACGGTTGGTTAAAGCAATTGAGGATGAAACTTTTCAAAGATCCATTGAGAAAAGGATAATGTACCTATCCATGCTAGAAGAAGAATGAAGCAAGGTGGTAGATCGCATTGAATATCATCAAAGCAAATTCAAAAGGAAATTTCATAATAAATCAAAATAACTTTATTTCCAGATTAGAAATCTAGTACTTCTCTAGAACAAGAGAAGAGATAAGAAATGGACACATGGCAAGTTTGACTTCTTATGGAAAGGTCCTTTCAAAATACATCAGCAGAAATGTTAAAATATCTTCTATCTATCTTATCTAGATGGAGATTTTCTCCCTCTACCTTTCATTGGTCAACATCTGAAGCTTTTCCATCAGTAATGCAAGACGCTCTCTTGCACTATATCATAATTTATTTTCTGTGTGTTTGCTTTATTTCCTTTCTTTCTTTCTTTGTTTTCAGTTTTTCTTCTTCATACTCCGTAGCCCAATGGATAAAGCTTTTTGATATATGAGTTCTCTTCCTTTGATGTTTCAAAGAAATTCCCCAACTAGAGCCAACTATTATCTCGTTTTTAGTGATTTCAACTAAAATTGAGATAACCATAGAATTTTTTTGACAAAATATCCTAAAAATTCCCTTTGAAGGAGATTTTCAGGTTTTCGGGTTTCCATCACATGGAAACATATCCTTTACATGCTTCATGTCAATTATTTCCCAAAACCTGAAACCCAAAATGAGCCAGTGTATCGGGTTTTCAGAACTCAGAAGCATCGGAACATACCTTGCAAAATGCATGCTCCATGTCGCTTGTTTCCTCGAAACCTGAAACCCGAAATGATCCTTTGTGTCGGGTTTTCAAAACTTGGAAGCATCTCAGGATCTCATTCTTCATGCCTCATGTTTCCCGAAACCCAAGCCCGAAATGAACAAAATTATTTGTGTTGGGTTTTCGGCATTCTCGAGAGCATGATGACATGGCATTAATGTCAAGTGGTCTTGTAGCTGGCACACATGTAAGATGAGGTGTAATTAATGCCACAACTTTATAAATAGTTCGATTTTACACATCATTTTTACCTGGTATATTTTCACTGCGTTGAATTTTTGTACATGTTCCTTCGACCTCCAAACCCAGCTAAACCTCTTGATTGCTTTCGTGATCCATATTCAACCATTTTTTGGATTTATTGAAGGTATTTTTCTCTTCTTACTTCTTTGAGGTATTTTGTTTTGTTTTTAAGGTGCTCATTTGGCGTTTTTCCTCTTTTCTTTTTCTTCCCTCTAGGTTTAGGGTTTTGGGTTGTTTTCTTCATTTTCTGTTGTATTCCCATGAAACATCTTGTTTGGAATTCACCCTTTGGGTGTTTTCTTATTTTTCCCATGGGATATACTCTTTTGATTTTTGAGAAGAATCTAAAAATCCTAACTTACGAACTTGGTGGGAATTTTACATGTTCTGACATCCCAGAAACCTGACGCCTTTGTTTCGGGTTTTATAGGGTGTCCGACATCCTCCGACTTCCACAGAGTATTGGGTTTATCCAAGTGCTCAACATCCTCCTGGATCCGCTTATATCGGGTTTTGTGAAGTTCTTAACATCTCTAGATTTCCACCTTTGTATCGGGTTTTTTGCAGCAGTGTGCCTCGATATCCTTTGAACCCCTCTAGTGTTGCGGGTCTTGACCGGTGTTAGACATTGTTCCAGCTTACAGTAGTGTGTCGGAGATTATCACCTACTCGACATCATAAAAAAATTTCCATTCCTTTGGGTTTTCAAGGTGTTCAACACGTTCTATTTCCCGACACACACAATTCAGTCTGTCGGGTTTCCGAGGTTACTTTGCAAGTTTCAACATCCGAATAGTAGGGCGAGATCTGTTCACTTGTTCAACAAACATCCAAACCCGATTGCTCTTTCAGTCATTTTCAAGACTCCTCATGTCGGACCCGAGCCCTTCTAAGTTTGGAAAGATGAAGTACAAATATCAGAAGACAGATTCTTCTTCTTATATAAGTTACAATTATGACATCCGGGACACATATCTCAGCAATATAGACATGGAAGACTTATGGAAAAGGATCGAGGATTCATAATTCATGGATGAACTCAATAGCCGACAGAGGTCTCCCACTCCTAGCAGGGTTTCCAATATCAGCCTAGTGCCCTAAATTCATTCTGGCATGTGCTTCTAACTATGACTCAGACTCCCTTTCAGTGATAAATCAAGTAGCAGAGTCTATAGTAAAATTAGATGGAGATTACTTCGATCAACTCCTAAAGTTGCCCAACTTTACGAGAATATGTTGATTTAAATATTAAGTCAGCATAGAAATCCTGGGACAAAGATCAAGAAGACTGCATCAAGCACGTGAACAAGAAATTATTGATCAAGGTTAAGCCATATGTTTCTAGGTCTCCTAGGACAATTCCTAGAAGTGATTTTATACTCAAAGTCAATGACATCATCACCCTATTGAGCCGGTTATTTGGGCTCCCAGAGTCAAAATAATTCCAAGGGTGGATGTATCAGTTCATGGTCATCATTAAGAAGAATGACTAAGGGATTGATTGGGGCACCTTAATAAGTGATGAGATAGACTCTCAAATGAAAATGGTCTTGTCTACTGACAAGTTCTACATGATGTCGTACGTTACCTATGTAGCAGGTATGAGAAACTACCCGGGGTTGGATGCAAAAGGGAACAAAAAATTGATCACATATATCGGTACTTCCCTTAGTTGACAATAAAAGGATCTGAAGATCAGTTTAGGAGAGTGAATGATGCCTTCTTTTATGAAAATATTTACAGGCTAGACCCTAAGCTGAGAAAGATAAGAGTTTCTGATGAGGCATGGGTAGAGGTGTCAAAATGGGGCTACATCTTCTTGCAATTCAAGAAGTTTACCTATCTCTAGGTAGTAAGGTTCCATGGTACTCCTTTCTATTTGCCTAGGTTTCCAGTGAAAAACTCATCCTTATGGAGTTGGTTAGACAACTGTTGGATTTCCACAAGTTCCAACAAAGCGAGACCAAGAGCCACTTTCTCCTTCCCAATTTCCATTGGAAGGTAAACATGTTCTACAGGTGGTGAAGGCCAAGAATGTGGTGCATGAACTTTAGGATAAATCAAGAAGCATATGAATTTAAAATAAGGATTTGATATCTAAGGAGTCCTTAAGTAAAATGGAACCTTGTATCTACATGTACCACATGTAGAGGACATCTGGGTTGATCTTCGGGATGAGGTTTCGTCTGAAGAAAAGATAATAATAGGTTGACTCTTGAATAAATCCAAGCATTAGATCTGGCCGATATCCTCGAAGGCACCACCGATAATGAAATTTTCTTGGAACCTAGATATTAATAGTCGATGGAGATCAACTTGCATTCCCAACCATTGAATGGTCCATTTCTCGAAAAGGATTCTATCACATAGAGAGCTTCAAACCCTTGTTCGCACTAAGGCATGGCTAATTTCTTGGGAATGAGTTTTAAAGAAAAGAGATTTTCAAAGATAGCTACTCTAGAAGTGGGACCCTCCAAGGAGGAAAGGAAAAGAATAAAATCCCTACTAAGAGACAAGTAAAGTTAAAAATTTTCAGAATAGAAGAAAAGCAGAGGGTTGGATCATCTACTCACACACCAACAATTGAAGTATTGGATTCTCCTCCTCCTCGGCCGGAACAAGAAGAAATTATTTCAGAAATGAAGGTTAGCCAACCTCTTATTTCTCCTTTTGTTGATTGTTCATCAAGGGTAAGCCTTGCCCTTGCTTCCCAAGCTTTGTCTTTAGAGTCTTTACCCCCTCTCCCCCAATCTTCCTCACCACATATTTCAACTCCACTTTCATCAGCCATGACCAGCATTTTCTCTGAACTTTCACCTCTCTCCACTAGGCCTATGTTGTCTATAGAAATGCCTCCTCCTTCCACACCTTCATTCCATCAGTCTAATCCTACAGTCACTACCTTTGTAGTCATCATGACTCAAGAAAATCTTCCTCCACCCAAAGATACAACCATGACACCTCCAATAGGAGCAACTTCTTCCACTATACCTCAATGGTTGGTTGACCAAACTCTGAGGAAGAGGAAGGTGGTAGTTCCCCTACCAACCTTTGATTTCAGTTCACTCAAGGTCTCTCCTACCAAATCTGCTAAGAAACCTAAAACAATTTCAAGGGTTTCAGTAGATGCCTCAAGACATAAGTTTGCAAAGATTACCACTCCTGCGCCGACAAAACCAAGGAGAACATAACAGCTTCCGATTATTAGATTATAAGGGTGGATTTGGGAAAGGTAACAATAGAAGGGGCACAACAAGATGCACAAGATGCCATGAATGTGCTATGCCAAAAGCTAAAGGAAATAAAGGTGACTAGGGATGAGCTAAATGAGAAATTGAAACACTTGACAAAAATATTGCTTAAGCTCTCAAAGCCCTCTCAGTCAACCCCATCATCTTCTACTCCTACTCCTATCAGGTTCGACTTCTCATTAGTACCTGTTATTGAGAAGATAAATGAGAAGGGGAGAACAATGGATGAATGGATTCAGAGGTTACTTCTTCAAGGAAGGAAATTCATTGATGATACTGTAGAGGTATACAAATCCTTGGAGGAAATGAAAAAGGATGGTGACAAGATGAATGATGAATTTTCTCAAGAGGATGGAAACCTGAAACTAAGGTTAGATGCCCTCAATTCTGGAAGAAAATTCCATCTCGGGTCTTAGTGGAATAAGGAATCATTCAACATGGGGATAAACACTTCGAGCTAACCAAGGCTATCGTGGTTCAAGATAAATATTATCAAGAAAGCTTGCGTGCAAGTTGAGAGAATCTAAAGATCAGTTGATTGACACCACCAGTGATATCAAAGAAGATCTAGTTAAGATATTTCCCAAAGTATTGGATGAAGGCTCAACCATTCTACCTGCTGATGGTTTCTATAAACAAATTTAGGAATCGATCAAGCAGAACCAGCTTCCATCTTTGATCTAAGCATCATTGATAAATTTATAAAGATCGAGAATGTTTTGGAATCTCTGAGAAAACTTAATAAGAGATTGAAGAAAATTCCTGAAACATAAGTGACACATAGGAAACTTTTGAGGTTCTAAGTGATTATTCTAGTGTGCTAGATGAAGCTGAAGTGTAAGACATAATCCAAAAGTTTCAAGATTTTTGAGACAAGCAGGCATCGCTGGAAGAAGAAAAGGATGAGGAAACAAAATAAGCAAATGATGTTACATGTCATTTCCTTCCAGAAATTGACATGTCTTTTTCATTTCCGTTTTGTCACGTAGAAAGCAAATTTTGACTTGGTCTCCTGCGTGAGAGTCAAGCAAAATAGGACTCTTATTAAATGGCTATTTTCTAGGACTTTATCCTATTTTCTCTCTACCCTTTTTATTATAAATAATGGATGCTTGTGCACTCCAAAGGGTTGAGATTTTTGGAATATTGAGAACTATTGTGAAGAAGAAAAACTTTGTGTTTTCTTTTAATCATTTGAGGAATAGAAACCGATGCTATTTTGCAAACTTTGTGTTGTGAGACTCGTCTCTCTTAAGATATTGTTCTTATGTTCAGAATCTTAAGCTATTCTTTGTTTAGCATTCTTGATAATTTTAATTGTTTCAAACATTACATTCATTATCTATAACTCGTATGATTATTTCGTGATCTATGTTTTCTCAAAAGAAAATATGTTCCCCTCATTTCCTTTCCATTGGGTTTCTTCCATAATAATAATTTCCTTTCCGATTCATTCCATTTTGAAAAATAGAAACATCTTCACCTTGGAGTTTGGATATGGATTTTGGGATTCTATCCCAACCCCAATGGTTAGAATAGTGTGAATATTGTATATATTATTTCTACTGTGTTTTAGATTAGTAATAAATAGGCAACCTCACATGTCTTTGAGGAGTGATTTAATCCCATGTATTGTGGTTGAACCTCATATTTTGGCTTGAAAAAATCCAACCAACAAGACGGAGGGTGTTAAACCGATCAACCCCGAGAAGCCTCAATCAAGTAAGGTTGTGGATCTTGAGGAAGTTGTAAGGACTTTGGCTAGGGCTTTCAAAGAAATCTCTTACAAGCTTGCCAGGGTAGAAAATGGAATTGGAAAAGGTTCTCGGGGTTAGCATAGGAAAAAGGACAAGACATACTTGCAAATCATCCTAGAAATGATCGAGGTCTTATCACGAGAGGTAAAGGAGCCATGGGAGCTATAAAACCCCAAGCTAGGGAGAATATATTAGTGCTTGACCCTATAAATGCCAGAGTTGCTATTATTGAAGACACAAATCAAATGGATTGGTGTAACAAATGCTTCTTACCCCACCCGCCATGTGAAGAATATCAAAAAGTTGAAGAAGGCTGATGATAATAACAACACTGATGATGATGCATGCATGGTGGACTTCTCTACAAGCTCACAATAAGCGAAAATTCAACCGAGGTAATAAGTGCAAGAATCTGCTGCAAATTTTGGGACTACATTCATTAAATACCTCTTCTTCCTCCCTCTCATGATTTATAAATAGATATGGTACAAGCATTTGAACTTCCTAATAATTATTTTGAGTACCTAAGAGCTCTAATGATTAAGAAGTATGATGGAGGAATCCCATCAAAAGAGGATAAGTAGCTACTAATGAATGTTGTTGTAGCCCACAAAAAGGAGTATAAAACAAGACGTAAATTTGTCAAAGGGGCAGGGCCTCAAGCCAAACCAAAGACCCCAATTCTCAAAAATGTCCCAAAAGAGACCCCAAAGAAAGATGCACTTGGAACAAGCCTTGTTGTCTCAAGTAGAACTAGTGTGCCCACTCATGCCTAAAATGTTAAAACCTTGTACCATCTGATGAGTCTCACAAGATTTCTCCAAAAGTGTCTTTTCCTAGGTACATTCCCTATGACATTGCCCAAGCCTTGAGTCAAATCAATATTTCTGTCCCAATTGTGGAACTCGCTTAGGATTCTTGAGCTTAAGAAGAGGGATTTTAAGTATTTAGGATTGGGGAAGGTAGGAGTGCCCAAGGTCGAAATATAAATAATGTAAACACTCCTCCTTCAACCATTGCAGACCTAGAAAAACCACCAACATTATAAGAGATAGGTGAAGCACTTGGAGTTTACTTGGGGACATCTTTAGTATAGTCTAAGTTAAATGTTGATCCATTTTTTACAACAATGATTATTAAAGACAAACTATTTCATAATTATATATTTAAATCTAGAGCATCATGTAATGTTATGCCTCTAGAATTCATGAATGAATTGAACACTAAATTGACAACAGATTATGGAAAGTGTACTACAATGGATTCTAGAGAGGTCCCAGTTGTAGGGTGTGTGAAGGGTTTGGTGGTACAACTTGCAGCTTATCCAGGTAAGAACCTGGAACTTGATGTTGTCATTGTTGATTGCCCATGGGGCATGGTTATCAAGAAAGTGGGATGCAAGTGTTGGTGGAAGTGTTCAGATGGCTATGTATTTTTCCACCATTCCAATTGAAGGCAGCTTTATAAAGTTGTATGGAGAGAAGAAAATGTTGCACCTCATTGAAGATCTAAATAATGTTTCTTATGAAGTGTTATATGTTAATGTAGATACAGATAACTTTGTGGGGTTTGATGATGGCAAGGAGCACAAGATTGATCAGTGTAAATGTCTTGAACAAATGGGTTTACCTTGGACCTTGTTCCAAGTTTTGAAATGGTGCTGGCATTGTTTTGATCTCCCCAAGCCAAAAAGAGTTTGTCTTTTCTTTCAAAATTAACTTTGAATGTACTAACAACATTTTTGAATATGAAGCATTGTTATTAGGCCTGAGAATTGCATGGAAATATGGTATAAAGGATGTCATTGTCAAAGGGGATTCAGAATTGATTGTCAAGCAAATTAGGAAACTATATGCTACTAAAAATCAGAGAATGAAACAATACAAGCATGCAGTTTGGGATTTGATTGAAATTTTTGACTCTTTTAATATTGTGCACCATGATAGAAATTTTAATGTTATTGTAGACAAGTTAGCAGTGCTAGGATCTAGATTTGGGAATTGTACAATGTCTCCATTTTGTGAGTATGATGTTGAAGTACTAACAAGGCCATCTGTCCCTGATAACATTAAAAATTGGCAAGTGTTTGATGATGATGCCTAGGTGAAATGGTTTTTGTAGAGCCAAGGTGAGTTTTCTGACTAGAATATAGATTGGGAACCAATGGTGTGTGTTGCTGAAGGAAAGGAAACATTATTTGGCAAATACATCATCCAGTTGAAGACAAACATGATTCCCAGAGGTTTGGTGGCTCTTGAGTCGAACTTTGATAATGTTGATTGCATTATTAAAAGAAATATGTTTGTTTCAAGAGATGTGGAAGAGCACAACTTGGGTACAAAGGAAAAGCCATGTAAAATATGGTTAGGAAGCAATCTCAACAAGGAAGAGAAGCAGTCCTATATTTAATTTTTGAAGAAATATCAAGACTTCCTAGCTTGGTCTTACTCTGAGTTGAAGGCATACAAGGAAGATTTGTTCCAACATGAGATTCCTCTTGAGTCTAATGCCAAGCCTTTCAGGAAAAAACAGAGGCCCATCAATCCACTTCTTTCTTTGAAAATGCAAGAAGAACTAAAGAAGTTGAGGGATGGAGGGATCATTCAGCCCACAAGGTACTCTTCTTGGGTTACAAACCTAGTGCTTGTTAGAAAAAGAATGGTGACATAAGGCTATGTGTAGACTTCAGAAACCTGAATAGAGCATCATTGAAAGATAATTACCCTTTTCTAAACATGGAGAACATGATATAATTGGTAACAAGTTTTGAATTGTTATCTACTCTAGATGGTTTCTCTAGCTATAATAAAGTTGTTGTGAAGGATTCAGAAAGAATAAATCTTGCCTTTACCAATCCTTAGGGAACTCATTTCTATGTCGGGACGCCTTTTGGATTAATGAATGCTGGAGTAACTTCTAAAGAGCAATGGATGTAGCATTTTCTTGTTATATAAATGATTTCATTGTTGTTTATTAGGATGATGTAACCGTGTGTTATAGAAAGAGAAATGATCACTTAACACTTGGAGAAGATGCTAATAAGGTGCGGGGAGTATGGCGTATCATTAAATCCCAAGAAGTGCCACTTTGGAATGCAAAAGGAAAAGTTTCTTGGTCACATTATATCAAAAGAGGGAGTCACGATAGATACGAGAGAGAGTGGAAGCCATCGAATGCGTTCCAATACCAAGAACTAAGGAGGGAATTAAATCCTTCTTTGGGAAAATAAATGTTATCATAAGATTTGTGTCTAACTTTGCTGAGTTGACCATCCCTATTACTAGCATGTTAAAGAAGGACCAAGTTATCAAATGGGAAGAAGTTTCCATTCAAGATTTTAATGGGATCAAATAAGCACTAACTCATGCCATTGTTATGGAAGCCCTAAATCACAAGAAGCCTTTTCAAGTGTTTTCTTTTGCTTTAGAAAACACCATTGCATCTATTTTGTTACAGAAGGATGATGAACGGGTTGAGAGACCAATTTCCTTTTTAGTAAGGCACTGCAGGAGATGAGTTGAAATACACAATCATGGAGAAACAAGCATTCTCCTTGGTGAAAGTAATAAAGGTTTTCAAACCCTACATATTAATTTCTAAAGTTTTTGCTTATGTCCCCACACCATGGTGAAAGACATCTTATCGAGATGGAGGTCTCAAGAAAAAGATGCAGATGGGTGAAGAAGGTCTAGGAATATGACATGGATATCCAAACCACGAAATTGGTAAGAGGTTTGGGTCTAGCTAAGATTACGGTTGAGAGAAACCTGCAAAATATTAAGGTGAATGAAGTAGAAGGAGAAAGGGTGGATGTCCTTGAAAATTTAGTAAATTCTAAGTCGTACAAAGATATTATCTTTTATCTCAAACATCTATGTTGCCCTGAAAATTTGAGTAAAAATCAGAAAAGAGCTCTTAAGTTAGCCTCTCAAAAGTATGTCATTACTGATTTTGGGTTAGCTTGGAAGAACCTTGAGGGAGTGCTCTTGAGATGCATTACTGAAAATGAGGCCCCCAAAATAATTGTTGATCTCCATGGAGGGGTATGTGGGGGAAATTTTGCTGGAAGAGTTACAACACATAAAATCTTGAGGGCTAGTTATTGGTGGCCAAATCTCTTCAAGGATACAACTCTATTAGTGAGGAAATGTGAAAGTTTCTAGTGTTTTTTTGGAAGAATGAAAAATTTAGGCTCCCTTCCTTTGCAGCCTATGTTAGTTGAGTCCCTATTCGAGACAATGGGAATGGATTTCATAGGGGAATTTTTTTATCCTTCCAGTTCTAGTCATAAATGGATTCTTGTAGCCACTGATTATTTCACTAAGTGGGTGGAAGCAATCCCCACCAAGAAGGAAACACACCAAGTTATCATGGAATTCATGTTGAATCAAATCACATGTAGATTTGGAGTGCTAACTAAAATTGTTTTTGATACTCGCCATGAGTTTTAGAGCCAAACCTTTGGTGGCAATGTGTAAATAATATGGGATCAATTTGACATATGCTTCTAACTACAATCCCCAGGAAATGGACAAGATGAGTCCAGAAATAAAAAAATTTTGAGGATCATTAAAAGAACCTTGGAGCTGAACAAAAGGAAGTGGGGCAAGAAACTCGAAGTTTGTTTTTGGGCCGAGAATCACTTTGTCAAAAGAGCTCTTTGGTAAAATCCTGTTTGAATTGGTATATGGAACTCAAGTTCTACTGCCCCTCCATTTGCAATTTTCTTCATTGTAGTTTGTTGAATAGATTGAAGACCAAGACGTTAATCCATATGATTCTAGAATCAATCAAATTATTAAGTCGGATGAAGAGAGAAGGGAATCCCATCGAGCGGCATGTGAAGTTCAAAGAAAATTTGAAGAAGCTATTTGAAAAAAAGGTGATACTCAGAGCTTTCAGCATTGGGGATATTGTGCTTTTACGGGATAACAGGCATGAAGATAAGGAAAGCATGGTAAATTTTATGCATTTTGATGGGCCCTTATTAAATTGATATTCAAATTACTGAAAATACCTTCTTCCTAAAAGACTTAGATGGGAAACTACTTGAATTGCCTGTTAATGACAGGCATTTGAAGCACTTCCTTGATTGATTTCTCATAATCGGGGTATACTAAATTTATACAAAGTGTGTAGTTATTTGTTCTCGTATGATTTTTTATTTTTGTTCATTTTGGTCCTTGTTACCTAGTTTTTCTTATTTCTCAATTCATTTTTGGAAAATGGTTGTGGTTGTTTTGCTTTATAAGCTTATTCTTTGACTTCATTTGCCCAATGGACTGTTTTTGGCACTAGGTCTCACTTTTTTCTTGTGACACTCATAGAGAGTTTCCATCCCGATTTGGAGCTGATGTTGGTGCCAAATTAGTCTAACCCCGTTTGTCATTGAAATTCTTCATTTTGCGAGACTCTATCATGTTTTCTATCTCCCTGTGTTGGTGCTTGAAAAATCTGTCCTCCATTTGGTTGCCATGATCAGTCCCTTCCTTGGTCGATGATGACTTAAAGGTCCATAATTTATTTTCCATTTCTCTGTCCATCTGAAGGAGTTTGTAAATTGGGTGTCAAACTCGGGTTGTTCCTTTCCTTCAATTTTCCACAGTCATGTTTTTTTGTCCCTGCTATTTTTGTCCCAAATACTTATGGAAACATGATTGGATGTAGCTCAGAAGATCATATTTGAACCTTGTAACATTTCCAAATTCTCTGTCCTTGAATAAATATTCATTTCTAGGCTCAAATGGTGGTTTTCTTGTATTTTTACGGTTTGTTGGGTGTGTTTTTCCTGTCAAATTTTTATCTCTCCATCGGTGTAAACGTGGCCCTTTTTGGTTGGATGCGGCTCGGTAGGGCACTTTAAAAAATATAAGGCTCATTTCGACCAAAAAACTTGTCCACATGGGCAAATGACACTCATTTGAAAATTCACCTTTTGGTTTGGCCTTGGAGTTACACTGGGAGACACGTGGAGGGTTCCGCTTCCTTTCCCGAAACTAGTCAAATTTTTCATGTAGCGGTACATTTTTGGTGGGCCATGGACACGTGGTGCGATAGGACTCATTTGAGGATCCACCTCAAGGTCCCACCTTAATAATTATTATAGGGAGACATGTCGAGGATTCTGTCAGCTCCGCTTTGTACTTATACTTTTCAAAGCAATTTTATAAAGCACAGGACATGTGGTGAGCCCGCGCTTGTTCGTGGTCTCTACTCTTGGGCACCATCTTGAAGTTGTGCCATAAATACACTTGGAGGCTTCCGCTAGGTCTTCCTATACTTAGATTTTTCAAAGAAATTTTCTAAGGCCTGTGACATGTGGTGATCCCGCGCTCGTTTAAGGTCTCCTCTCTTGGGCACCATCTTGAAGTTGCCCCATAAAGACACATGGAGGCTTCCACCGGGACTTCTCGGTTAGGGCATGGGCTCGATCGGGTGCTGTGTTTGCGTCGCCCCTCATCTAGATCTTGGTGTATCCATCGATAGGCAGACTATCAGATCTAAGAGCGCCAGATAGATATAGAGGGCATATAGAATACAGATCAGATCAGATATCGAGTTATAGAACTCTATATGGAGTGGCCTCTTTCTTCCAATATCTGCCTCTTTCTTCTCTAAATATCTTACTTATACTTTTGAAAAAAATTATAGAATCATGGGACACGTGGAGTGACCATGCCTTTGGGGACCGGCCCTAAGTTTTATTTTGAAGAAGCGCCGGGAGGAAGCTTGGAGGATTCCTCTCGACTCTGCTCTTTGCTTGGACTTTTCCATAGCCAAAGGAGAGTGTCTTAGACACTAGACAAATGGCACCTTCTCTGCTGAACCTTCAACTTTTAAACAAACTTTTCCGAGAATGAGACACGTGTTGATCTCGCTCTTGTTTAGGGGTCTCTACTTTTGGGGGACCATCTCAAAATGTGCCATTGAGACACATTGAGGCTCCCACCGGCTCCTTTTTCACTCGGACTTTTCAAAGGCCAAAAACACATTTTTTTAAACTAGGCTACATGGAGGGCTCGCTTGTTTGAGACTTGTATATGTGCTTCCCCTTTGTAGTTGCACTAAGGAAACATGTGGATGACTATGATATAAATTGGAAAAGGGCCAGGATCAACGGTTGCTATGCATTTCACCTATTTTTCTACCATTTTTTCTCCAAGACTCTTGGAGACGCGAATACGCACTATTTTCCATTCTTTTTTGATGAAATTATTTGTCATCTCTATCAGAAAGGTGCCATTGAATGGATTCGAAACTTAAATTGTGAGTCCAAGGATCATTAAGGCTGGTATTTTGAAGTGCGAATTACAAAAGGAAAGGGATGCGGCACAAAAATGGAAAAAGAGGGGAAAAGGATGAAATGATGAAAGTGCAGTGTAAAAGTGAAAAAGGAATTGCCTCGAAAGAAAAAAAGGGATGTCCTATCAAGTATAGCTATGTAGAGGCTCCAAAAATGATTAAAAGAGGATTTCTCACATGACAGAATCAAAATGATTAAAAGGACTCCTAAAAAGTTGTGGCATGACATCCTAGTCATTAGTCGAGATCTCAAGAAACATGAGCAGTTCACAAATGGTCCACCTAGCAGATTTCGAATCGACTTGTTTAAACTTCATTGTCTGAAAAAATTTGATAACATGCAAAATTTTCCTCGAATATTCTTCTCTTTGGGGGAATGATAAAAATGTATAAATGCAACGAGAATACTCTTGCAAATTCTCGGAGTTTGAATTCTTGAGAAAAAAAATGAGAAATTCGTCTTCCTGAGAGACCAAAGCCGAGATTACCAGTTATTTTCTTCTATGTTAGATTTTATGTCATGTCAAGTTGGTTGTAGATGTATAGCCACCAAAATCACCGAGATTACTCGGAATATTTCCCTACCGATGAATCTAAGAAATTTTGGAATTAATTTGTGTCTAATCTCTTACAATTTTGTGTCTGCTTTATTTCTAGAATGTCTCAGAAATAGTTTCTTTCATTCCTACTGTAATCTTACACTCAATTTTTGTGAAATCACACAGATCTCATCCCTATAAATAGTCTAATGGTATCTCGTAATTTCATTTCAAGAAGATCCTTCATCTTGGATGAGATAAACAAATTTAAAATCAATTCACAATCATTTCTTGATAAAGATCATCCTTAAGTCCTCGAGGGTAACTTAGGTGTGATTAATCGAAACTTTAGTGTTTAATTGAGTCTTTCAATTGGATTCTTTGTGTTGAAGTCTCAAAGATTATGTGAAAACGTGTTGATTTGGGCCTCCATTAAAGCACACCTTCGGTTGAATGAACCTCTAGATTGTTCTCAAGCTTTCCGTTGTGAAGTTGTTCATTGTTGAGTAGTCCCTTCAAATATCGGGTATAATCAACTTTATCCTACTTCATCTCCCACCAAAACCATTTAAAACCATTGATCCACCCCTGAACTACCCCCTGTTTTCCCTATGTATCAATAAAGGAACAAAATCTACTTGCAAAATATGCGAACAATCAAGATTTCTAAATGTCTTTAGTAACCTTAGTCTTGTGTTCAAAATATCTCCATCGTTTATAAGTGACAACTCTCAAGAGTTAAATCATGGAGCATTGACCATATTTTCTCAAGGTTCTCTTCATAGAATTTGTGCAAAGGAAGGATATCTCCATCTCCTTCATCAAACGAGGTTACACTAAGGGTCCTCTCGACCTCCAGTCAAAGAGGCGTGGCCTAAAGTAGTGAGGACAAGTGAAATACTCTTAAAGGTGTTATCCATATCTCTACAAATCTAAGTAACAAAGGGTCGGTTAGATCTCATCCTCTGCTATAAAATGACACACATCATGATCTATCTCGCCTCTAAGCTCCATGTTGAATATGTGTTGCTACTTGACCTGAAAAGGAGAATGGATTTGGATATCAACAGAGTGATCTCGTGCCAAGTGCAAGTTTTTGGGTGATCTCATGCCAAGTGTGAGTTTTTAATGTGATGTCACACCAAAGAGCATTTTGGGGGAGAGAGGTGATGTGAATCAAACTCTAAGAGTTTGAAATGCCTACTAAAACACATAAAAAGTTTACAAATAAAAACTAGGAGTTTCAAAATAGATTTATTCTCATTATGGAATCCACACTAATATTTTACATCATTACAATCCACCTTTTATTTCACGTCTACTCTAAAAACCCTAAAATGCCAAAAAAACCATAAATTGCCAAAAAACCCTAAAATGCCAAAAATTACCTACTAGAAAAACAACTCGGATGGGCCCCAAAATTTTTATGCCAAATATTCCTTCATAAATTAAGGCTCATGTGAAATTTTTACTTATTCTAACAAGCAAAACAAAATTTATTAAAGTTCTAAGACCTAGTCAAAACAAAAAAATGCTTGGAGCCAATTTTAGGCCACTAGACGAAAATGAGCCGAAATGGCCATAACCTTGCAGAAATGTTGACTTGAAAATATTACTAATGTATATATACCACCCTATAAAATTTCAAGATGATGCAACCGTTGATCAAAAAAGTTATGGTCTCTGGAAGTTATGCTCCCGCATCATTCTTCCCTAGTTTAAAAGAATCCACTCCTATGAATTCATTACGCAATTCATCTAACTTTGCACTATCAATATTCTTCAACTCCCACTCAAGAATTCAAGTATTTACTTCTTGTTGCAAACCTTCCCACTATACAAAATATCTGTTATAACTTATAACTCATTAGTCTAGTAGTGACTATCATTTGATCAAGACACACATTACCCTTTTCTTTTTCTTCTTCAACATCTCCTACTCCCCTTTTATTTCTTCCTCCTCTAAAATATTTTCATCCTGACTTAGAGAATTATATAAGTCAAAACATTAAAAACTTGTGAGATAGAAAATTTTTCAAGTATCTCCGCCTTGTAGGCATTATCACTCATTTTCTTGAGAATCCTACATGTCCCAATCTTCTTATACTTGAGTTTATTATATGTCCATTCTGAAACCTCTCTTTACTAAGATGAACCACCACCATATCTCATTTTTAAAATTCACTTACTCTCATATTGGCATCTACAACTAATTTTTATCGTGCATTGCTCACTTTCATCTTTTCCCTCACTTCATCTTGCAATATAGAATGTGTTCTGCAAATACTTTTACATCGTCACTAGTTTTATCTTCATTAGGTAGTACAATCAAATGTAGGAACCCATTGGTATTCCTACCATATATAATCTAGAAAGGATACCTCCCTGTCGACCTATTTACTGAGATATTATAGGAAAACTCAGCTTGTGGTAAAACTAAGTCCCATTGTTTTGGTTTTTCTCCCACTATGCAACGTAGGGGATTTCCCAAGATTTTGTTAACTACTTATGTATGCCCATCATTATGGGGGTTATATGCACTACTAAATTTTATTTTTGTCCCCATTTTCCTCCATAGAGTCTTCCCAAAATGAATCAATAAATTTATGTCCCGATCTGAAGTGATTGTTCTTGGAACTCCTTGCAATCTAACCACTTCTAAGAAAACAAATCAGTAACTTTGTAAGAATCATTAGTTGTTTTAAAATAAATTAAATGTTCCATCTTAGAGAAGATATCAACCACTATAATGATAGAATCATTCCCTCACTATTTGTTAGGAAGTCCTAACATGAATTCCATCCTCAAATCAATCCATGGCTCTGTAGGGACATGTAATGACATATACAACCCAAGATTATGTGCATGACCCATAGTCATTTGGAACACTCTACATCTTGCTACAATCATACTTATGCCCATCATTACCTTTGGAAAATAATAATTTTCTAAAACAAGAGAAATTGTCTTACTTATACCAAAGTGTCAAGCCAACACCCCACTATAAAATTATCTTATAATATTTTCTCTCATTGAACCAGCAGGGATGCATAATTATTTCCCCTTGAATAAATAACCATCCTACATCAAATAATCATAAGAACCACTACTTAATGTAGGTTCGTTAATTTGTCTCACAACATCACCAAAATCTGGATCACCTTCATAGAATTCCTTAACTTCCTCAAACCCTACTACTTCATTTTCCATTGTTGTCAAAAGTGGTACATGTCTACTCAAGGCATTAGCAAACTAATTCTTCTTACCTGACTTATGATTTAAGATGAAATTATATTCTTGCAAAAATTAAACCCATTTTTCATGCCTAATATTTATTTTCTTCTATTTTTTTACATACTTAAAGGCTTCATGGTTAGTGAAGAGTAAATTTTTTTTTTCTATCAAGTAGTTCCTTTAGTGCGTTAATTCCTGAACAATAGCATAAAATTCCACATCATAAGTTTCATATTTCCTCATTACTTAATTTAGTGTTTCACCGAATAATGCCACAGTTGTCCTTCTTTACTCACTACAGCTCCGATCCCAACATGTGAGGCATCCTAGTCAACCTCGAAGACCTTGCTAAATTATGGCAATACCAAAACATGTGATTCTAACACTTTTTTATTCAACAATTAAAAATTAGTTTTTGTTTCCTTGGTCCATACAAACTCCCTCCCTTTTGTAGACTTTGTTATGGGTGCAACAATGATACTAGAATTCTGATGAACTTCCCATAAAATTTTTCCAATCCATGAAAAATACGAACCTTTGTCACATTATTTGGAATAAACCATTCTAAAATTTCCTTTACGTGTTCCTCATCCATCCTCACCCCATCCTCTCGATATTAAAAACCCCAAACAAATAAGACTCTTCTAAAGAAATTTACATTTCTTTAAGTTTACATATAGACTCTCTTTACATAACAAGTCTAACACCAACTTCATATGTAACAAGTGCTCTTCCAATTTCTTACATAATATAAGAATATCATCAACATGGACAAAAACAACAAACTTACCATTGTATTCTCGAGTACTCTATTCATCAGCCTCATGAATGTACTAGGTGCACTAGATAGCCCAAATAACATCACCATCCACTGGTATAAAATTTCTTTTGTTTTGAACTTCGTTTTCCATTCATCCCCTTCATGGATGCAAATTTGGTAATACCCACTCTGCAAGTCAATATTTCTAAAATATCAGCTCCCGCTAGCACACCCATCATATCATCAAATCTTTGAATTGAGAACTAATACTAAATTGTGATCTTATTTATGTCCCTACTCTCTACACACATTCTCCAGTCTCTATTTTTTTTGGATTCAATAGTGCTAGAGTTGGACATGGACTCATGGTTTCTCTCACTAACCCTTTTGTATTAGATTTGTCACTTGTCTGCTTCAACTCTTCACTTTATGTCGACTTATCCAATAGGATTCCTAGTTTGGAATGGCCAATCGTGAAATAAAATCAATATGGTGTTGAATATCTCACTTCGAGAGGTAATCCATCTCGTAGCTCATTTGGTATGACATATTTGTATTAGTTTAGTACCTTTTACTCGCAACAACAGGTATATTAAAATCCTCTATTTCTATCTTCTTTGACATCAGTCAATAACACCAACCAAATTCTTCCATTTCTATAACAAACTTGTTTATAGCCTATAAGTCCTAACTCTTCTCTCGATTCCTTGAAGGGTAACAAGGCCACCTTCACGCCATCCTTCCAAAAAGTATATGTATTTTTACCTCCATCATGTGTAACCTTTGTATCATATTGCTAAGGCCTCCCCAATAATATATGGCATGCATCCTTTGGGATAACATCACATCACACCTCATCCTTATAGTTATTCCCAATCAAAAAATTTACAAGGCTTATTTTATCTATGGTTACCACATTCCCTTTCTTGAACCATGATATACAATAGGGATATTGGTGTTTCTCACATTTTAGATTGATTTTATCAACCATCACAGATTAAAACCATATTTTCACAACTACCACTCATCAAAACTAATTTTACATACCTTCCCTCCAGAGGTGCATCTTGTTCAAATATTTTTGTTCACAACCATGAATCACCACAAATAGCATCATTTTATTTCTCCTTGGGGAAATCATCATCCTCTTTATCATGAGGGTTTCACCCAAGTCTATAACAACCTCCATTTCTTCTTCCTCTTCACTTCAACTAGATTTATTCGTGATTGTTCTCCTTCCCATCTATCTTGTTTAGGATAGTGTAGACACTCAAAAGCTCTGTTTTCCTCTTTACCACATCCAGTAACATGTATATTGCCTATAGGATATATTCCATCCGCATCTTCCATTATAACCCCTTCACCTCTAAAACCCCTACCTCTTTGGTAGTTACCATGACTTTGACCATATTATTTATGCCCTTCTCGCATTAGAGGATTTACCTTTTGTAGATTCAAATCTACCCCTGCCTCTCATTGGAGATGATGATGGCCCTCTCTTCACACCTCTTCTAAAATTATTCCTCTTGTTATTTTCTTATGCCTTTAATGTGAGTTGATAAGCATCATCTAGGATATGGATCCAAAGAATACTTAGTTCACCTAATATGGTGTAACTCAACCCATTTATATACCATGTAGCCTTCTATTCTTCAGACTCTCCTTGTTCCACCCTAATTGAAAACTTGTAAAATTCATTGGTATACTCCTTAATGCTGAGATCCTTTTGTCTTAGGTTTTAGAACCTTTGAAAGTTTGTCTGAGCATAATCTATAGGAAGAAATTTTTCTTTCACTTCTTCACCATTTTATCTAGTTGTGGATCTTTCCCTTTATATTCTTTTGTATTTCATTTTGTAGCTGATCCCACCAGTTAATGTATGTCCGACCAACTTAGTACATGCAAAATTAACCTTCTTCTCTCGAAATGGTGTTCTACTTAAATAAGTTTTCCATGTGATTAAACTAATCACCAATCCTCTATTCGTAACCCTCCACCATAATCAGAACATTAATCTTTATGTCCTCATTTTTTCCCTCTAAAGCCTAGATCAATCTCTCCTCAAATGTTGTCTCATTCACGCTTTCTTTATCTCTCTCATTTTATTCTTCATATCATATATTCATTAATGGTGTTACTTCTTCAAGATCACTATTTGGTTCTGCATCCCCATTTGCATGTCTCCTTTTAAGGTGTGTAACTTCTCCCGTGAGCTCAACAAGTTGTCTCTATAGCTCCCGTGCATATGCCTATTCATCTCGGGAATAACGTCCCCGCTTCGAATATAGCAATGATTATATAAAATAGATGGAAAAATTACACAATAAAATTTAATATGTTACCCTAAGTATTTCCTCAAGATTTAAATCCAGCTATGATAAAAATTGATGCGAATCCAACTGCAAGAGGTTGAAATACCTCCAAAACACACATAAACAACTTTGAAAATAAAAACTAGAAGTTTCAAAATAGATTTCTTCTCATTTTAGAATCCACACTAATATTTTACATCATTACAATCCACCTTTTATTTCACATCTACTCTAAAAACCCTAAAATGCCAAAAAACCCTAAATTACAAAAAAACCCTAAAATGCCAAAAATTACCTACTAGCAAAACAACTTGGATGGGTACCAAAATTTACATGTGACATATGCCTTACAAAATTAAGGCTCATGTGAAATTTTGACTTATTGTAATGAGAAAAACAAAAGTTATCAAATTTCTAAGATCTAGTCAAAAATGAAAACAACGTTCGGAGCTAATTTTAGGCCCTTAATGAAAGGAATACGGGCCCAAAATGAGCCGAACCTGCCACAACCTTCTACAAAATTTTGATGCCAGCATAGTACTATTGTATAAATGGCACCCTATAAAATTTCAATACGATCCAACAAACGGATAAAAATTTATGGTCTCCTTAAGTTATGCTCCCACATCAAGAGGTCTATTATTACTCTCCATCCATGACCTTTCCCAATAAACACCATTGCAGATGGTAGTTCCTTGATTTGTTCCCTTTTTTCTAAATAGTTTAGATTGTATTAAATGTAGGAGATAGAATGCATTCGGTGATTTGAGGACTTTTCCTATAACTCGTGAAACTACTCCGAAGACTGCCGTGAACTATGTTGATCCGAAAAGATGATTTTTTTCCACGAGAAAATTGTCATTTAGGGGAAGACAGAGGTACCTAGGAACTACTATATGATGTTGGATGCTGGTGTTCTTACTATTTTAAGGTCCCAAGTAATTTTTTTGATCATTTTGTGGTTGTGTTTCTTTGTTATTTATGTATTATACATATATGTTCTTTAGCTTTGAGCTACTGTGGAGGTGATTTATTCAACCAATGTATGCCCCCTTGTTTGGGGTGTATGCGACATTGGTAAGAGAATAAGACCCAGTGGAGTGGACTCCGATGCTGATATGAAGGTGATACCTATAGGGGGTAGGTGATGTGCATGGTAGAAATAAAAGAACATGAAAACAAAGTGGCTAGTAACATGTGTTAGCATAAAAATGAGCAACCATGAAATAAAAGACAATTTAATCAATCAAGTGTGAAAAAAAAAGAGCGCGAAAATCAAGTTTCAAACATGGGAGAATTCTCACAATCTCACAAGACAATCAGGTCCGAAGTGGAAAAGATCATACAATAAACATATAAGACATAGGGCATATCCCACAAACAATAGCATACCATAAAAACAATGGGAAACAAAATGTATCAAAAAACCATGGTTGCATATATTCTTGCAAAGAAAATGCTACACATAAAACACCCATTAGTATGTTAGAAAGATTAAAAAATATGTCAAGGTCTATATGTATCAATGGAAATTAATGCGCTAGAAAGAATAATAAGTCGTATATAATGAAATAGTAACAACTTTAATGTGTGATAGTAGAAAAGGTAGATTCCCTAGAGCCTCGGTTATATTGGTAAAGAGTACCATGCCAAGCATTATTGCACCATGTGAAAATCTATAAGATATTGTTGATCAAGAATTTCGCGCTTGTTACTGTCCCAAGTTAATGTACCAAACTAAACACAAAAACCTTAAAAACTCAAATGAAATTGATACGATGAACAAGATCTCGAATACGTAGATGGATAAGGAAGCCGATGTAGATAAGATGGGCACACACGAGCGATCTTGCACAGTAGATCCAAGAAACCTGCGAGACACCGATGCTTGATAGAAAAAGACCACGTTAAAAGATATTTAGGTGGACTACCCGAGAAGCGGGTCCGGGAAGCGATAAGCTCCCTCGGTGGATGTCAGTCCATGTTTTCAATTAAGTAAAGAAGCATACATGATAAAAGATGTATGTAAAGGACTAGATTTTTTGATCAAAGTAATAAACATAATCTAAACAATGATAGAAAGCAACAGAAAACAGGAAACTGTGAAAACAATGCTGGATTTGTGTTACCTGAGTTCTTTTACCTATCTGCAGGATGATCGGCATCAATTATGTAAAATCAGCGTCGACTGGTTCAGATTCGACGTCAATTGATATAGATCGGCATCGACTTGTTTTGATCGGCGTCGATCTAAGACAAACTGCAAGAAGGTTTGGGAAACAGAAAATGAAGGCAAGATCATCAACGTCTGCTGGATCTGCAGAATCCGTAGAGATATTGGAAAGGCTCCACCTGTGCTGGATGCTAGAACAGAGTCACCAGAAAATCAATGGAGACTCGTGATGTCGATGTGGTAAGAGTAGAGTAACGGTGCTCCTCTCAGGGATTGATTTGGAAAGGATTCTCTCTCGATAGATAATGCTCAAACTTGATGCTCGAAACTCTCTCATTCTCTCTGTCTAACTCACTGTCTATCTCACTTTGTCTAACCTGTCTCTCTCACATATCAGGTGTCCAACCGGCCGAGTTCGGGATTTTATTTGTAATCGCGTGCCGACCGATATTAAATCAGTTCCGTTCGAAAAATTGGTGTCGACCAAGCACGGTCGGCGCCGATCATGGAACAGACTCTGAAATGTCCAAAAGGAGTGATTTCTGGAAAGATGAGAGTGATCCCTCCACCTCAAATACGGGAAATATCCCGTTGCTTGGTTTGGGAGGAGGAGAAATAGGGGGGATATATGGATAGAATAGATATGGGGTAGATAAGTGGTTAGGATACATGTAAAAAGGTGTAATTAAATAGTTGATATTTAATTACTCACATGTAAAAACATAATGGGGTGAATTAAACTTCGGATAGGTGTTTAAATCACAAATTGAATAATACCCCAAGGGGGTAGTGGTAATGCAAACGTGCCCCAGGTTACCCGAGAGGGTAAACGAATGTGAGGGACACGAAATTGGGTAACCAATTTTAGGTGTCTACATTTTGCCCCTTTTTGTTGAGTAACTTGCGATAAGCAAAGTTGCAAGACAAAAACAAGGAGGTGGAAGAAAGGAAGAAAAAGTGATGATGCGATCCCCCTCAAACTAGGGATGGGATGGGTGATAGAACAAACGATCCCAAGTTTGAAAAAGGTAGATGAAAACGCAGGATGCCCCAGCTAGATGTCTGGAGTAGATCTGATCATTAATGACGCACAAAAATAAATAAAGAGGCAGCAACCTAAGGAACTCACATTGGTAGGGCAGTCTAGATGGTCTCCTCATGAGATGACGTTAGTACCTACAGACCCATGAGTGTAAGGAGGGCTGCAAGATAGTCAGCACCTAAAGAGAGACACATTGGTATGGAAAACCGCACTGGCCTCGCAAAGCGAGGCGGTGTTAGTGCCTACTGACTGTTAACTCTAAGCTGCCAAAAAAAATGTGAGTGCCCCATGCAAAGGGAACAAACTCGAAATGGACGATAATATCAAAAATTATGTGCCAAAAGACAACACTCAGGGCAGAATAACGACCAGATAAATAAGCCAAGCATCAACACTATGGCAAGAAGATTAGGAGATGGAAGAAAGCGACGTGGAGAAGCAAATTGGCGTCGATCAGACTAATCGGCGCCGACCGAAACAATCGGCGCCGACCACAAAAATTGGCGCCGACCATGCCCAACACATATAAATATGCAAACGAAAACGTGAACGATTTATTTACACCGTGATGATTGATTCAGAGAGAGTCAAAAATTGGATTTGAGCACCATGGAAGCCTCTAGAAGTGGTCAAAAGTGGAGGAGGACATGACCTGGGGTAAGTGGTTCCTCCTGAACTCGTCATTATCTTATTTATTTATATATATATTTTTTTATTATTGTTGCTTTTTGGTGGGAGGCCAGAGTGTTTTTGACATGCTGCTTGCCAATCGGTGTCGATTGAGAGAATCGACGCTGATTTAATGAAAGCAGCGCCGATTGAATTCAATCGATGTCGACTACGTATGATCGATGCCGATTGGAATTAATTGACGCCGATTGGACAAAATATGTGGATAAAAATGATAAAATGTGTTTTGGATGTTCGGATTTGGATAAATATGAAGCTAACATTGCTCTTGATGTTGTGGATGCAGGACGAGAGGTATTACACATGCGGGATGCTATCCCCAAGCTTCTAGAAACCATTCTCCTTGATGTGAATGACGTGATTGGTGCCACCTAGAGTTTTCCGGGCTCGGGGCTTTCGATATTACCGACAAGTACCGCAAGATGTAGAGCTGATGAGGCACTAATATGGCGATGGGATAGCCGGATGTGCACATTTTGTTCGGGACGGGTGAGATGAATATCACCCATGAGGATATATATAGGATCCTAAGGCTACCGATTACCGGGGACCCTATTGAGATCACTCCACGAGAGTAGCAGCAGAGGGCCCTAGGATGGTTATATGGGGACAGGGCGTATGAGTCAGAGATAGTGTTTGGGATAGTGAGGATAGCCTCACAGTACAAACAGGATGATGCTAGGAGCAGACGTATAGTATTGATTCAGATGGTGATCTCCTACTTTGCTTTACCAGATTCAGGAGGTGGGAGATTCCCATTATTATTGCTAGATTACGTTTGAGACATCCTGCCAGCTTCGAGCAGTGTTCGTATTTGCTGATGTCTTGATAGTGCGATATATTATGAGTTGTGGATGTATACCACTAGCTAGAGGATAGGCATTGATGTCAGTTTTGTGCTCCATTACTGGGCATATGAGCACATAGCGTTAGATCGTGCCATTCAAGCTTCCTTGGATGCCAGATAGCGGGGGGATATTGATTATGGATTCCGACGATGACGGGTTGATATGGCCCTGGGAGATACAGGGAGATCCGCAAATTGGTATGCCGAGCGTTTCAGACACCGACACCGAGCAGTCATCCGGAGACCGTGATCGTATATTTCGACATGGGCAGGTCAGGATGCTCACCTGGTGGGATTGAGATGGAGCAGGGTGGTTAGGGGCCGCAGGCCTGATATGTGGGAGTGAGTCTTGTTTATATGGGTATTGAGATAGTTTGGCTTGGTGCAGACAGTGCCGACCACTTATAGTCCATATAGATGAGACAGTAGAGAGACAGATTTGCTGATTTTGATCCCGGCAGATCCATTGAGGGAGGCCCCACCTTCTACAAACAGTGATGATGATGCCGGAGTGGATGACGGCTATGCGGCATGGTATTCGATAGAGCTTCCATGACACTTTCCAGCGTCCATAGATGCTGATGAGGAGGATATAGCCACAGCGCTGGAGAGGCTGGAGGGAGAGCATTATACACTGACACAGACACATCAGGTTTCCCTAGAGGAGATCAGAGCTCTGACAGAGGAGAGGGATGCCCTGATATTGGAGAGGGATACAACTCACCAGGAGTGAGATACAACGATCCAGCAGAGGGATCACTATCATCAACATAGGGAGGCCCTCAGGGCCAAATATGGTGATACAAGTACCACATCAGAATCTGGGACACAGAGTATGACCATAGGAGGGCCACCACCAGTAGCACCAGCAACGACACTATGAGCACCTGGTACCATGAGCACGAGTACATATCGCCTCCTCGCTGAGGTGAGATACTACGAGGATGCCTTAGCACAGCATGCCCCTGATGTGCCTCGTTACGGGGCGAGGAGGAGATCGGTGGCAGCCCACAAATGAGCGGGGGCATCGGAGGGAGGGAGCACCGGAGAGACCAAGGTGGATGGAGGCCCCCAGCAGTAGGTGCGTCTAGCTCGATAGGTGGTGGCTAGGAGAGACAACCTGGTCTAGAGGAGGGTGGAGGAGATAGTGTCTTCCACCTATCAGATTTCACGATATAGAGACTGATGTATTTTTGTATCAATGTATTGATGTAGCCTCGATTGGAAGGCATTTTATAGATGGCTTGATTGAAAGCCACCCATTTTTTTGTTGTACAGATACTCATGTATATATATAGATCCATCATTTCCTTTGTCATATGATTGTTCTCATGCTTTTAATTTTGATATACATGGATAGATGTAGCATAATTATGATGGATATAGACATAGACCGATAGATGATGAATAGATGTGATTGGATAGACATAGATGTAGAGGATATAAATAGATGTGATTTGATGTGATTGATATGTGGATTTAATTTGGATGAGAAATAGATATAGATAGATGTAATGTTACTTGGATGTACAAGTGTTTAGATGATGTGATGGATAGATGGGATTTGATAGTTTTGAGATGTTAATTAAATTTTGATGAAAATAGATAGATAGACCCACATGTGTTCATAATAGATGCTATGATGTGTGTTTTGGACAAAGTAGATCAGATGAAATTAGATAAATGATAGAGTTTGATTAAATTAACATGTTAAATGTCAATTTAACTGGATGAAATAAGGGGAAATACTCTGTGAGAGCCAAGGACGTAATGAAATGACCTTGATTTGAAATAAAGGAAATACACTCAGATAAGAAAAAGAATGGTGAGCTGGGCTCCTAACTGACCATAAATAGAAATTTTGATAGGAAACCAAAAGATCATGCATACAAGGCCATATATGAGGTTAAAATAAACCTAACACTAACTAGCCGCAAACCAGATCTAGGAGGGAAACGGAAGGAGCAGTAAGTAGGTATCTTGTCAAAATTTACAAGGGACAGAATACATGTTCATACTGGGAAAATAGGATTCTCTATATGATCGACAAAAGGTCCTATATCTCAGCTTCATTATTTCTGGCAGAAAAAAGCAAACTGATCAATGCGGGAAGTTTGCTAGATATGGAAAGACTGATCAATACAGGAAGTCTTTCAGTGATGCTAAAAAGTGTATAAACTGACTAAAAGGCTGATCAATGTGAGAAGCCTTGGGAATTCCTTTGAGAAATAGCCGTCCTTCAAGGGAGCGGTCTGTATTTTGAATTTTAATGATAGCCATCCTTCGAGGGCATGGTCTATATCTTTTGATTCATTTGATAATGCATGGATAGTTGTCCTTCAAGGGATCAGTCTATCTTTTAGGAATTTTGGATAGCATCTCTTCTTTTTTTTGGAGCTTTTTGAAAGAAGCTGAGTTTAGACCTAGATAGATCAGATAGAGGGGAAGAAAACGTATAAAGAGCATGTACTCATGCCCCGAGTAGATCCGATTAAGATAAACACTTGGGACAGATGAAGCAGTGATTAAGGTATTCCTACCATGAAGAGGAACATATCCATAAGAAAAATTCTATGAGTAGAGCCACGATACTCATATTTAAGGTTAAAAATACAATACACGGAGAACCACATAGTTTCGAATCACCACGAAAGTATATGACTAGTTGTCAGATGGATGAAAGATTTGATTTGTGTCTAAGAACATGTAAGATAGATTTTAACGAGAATGGCCTTAGATGCAAGGCATTAATAGGTTCCATTTCAGGTAATCCATCCATGGAAGATGAGGCGGTAAGCCCCAGATCCATATTTATGAGTAACCACGTATTGACTCATCCAGTTAGGAGCAAACTTGCCACGCTGACTCCATTCTAGTGTAGTGACATTTTGGTTTTCTTTAAGAACAAGATCACCAACTTTGAAGTTACGGTGCTACAAGTGCTTGTTATAAGCACATTTGACATGCTAAAGATAGACTTGATGATGCTCAAGAGCATTGAGACGCCGCTCATCTAATAATTCAAGTTGTGCTAGACAATTTTGATGATAATCCTCATCAGAGACAAATGCTCGAGAGAAACACGAGAGAGATGGGATTTGGACTTCCAAAGGAAGAATAGCCTTAGACCCATAGATGAGAGAGAAAGGAGTAGCACCAGTAGGAGTACGAATGCTAGTCCGATAAGCCCAAAGAGGAAAAGGGATATGTAAATGCCAATCCCTACCAGATTGACTAGTTACCTTTGCGAGGATATTACGCAAAGTTTTATTGGAAGCTTTGTCCTGGCCATTAGCTTGGGGATAGCATGGAGAAGAAAAGCTGAGTTTGATATTGAAAGCGTCATGCAAAGGTTCTATAAATCGACATTCTTGAAAGACTTACCATTGTCTATGATGAGTTTGTGTGGAACACCAAAGCGACAAATGATGTGTTGATAGACAAAGTCAACAATCGGTTTAGCTTTTGTTGAAGAAAGAGGAATAGCTTCCACCCACTTAGTAAAGTATTCTATGGCAGTAATGATAGAATGATGACGCTGTGAAGAATGGGGATTGATAAGACCGATGAGATCAAGACCCCATTGCAAAAAAGGCCACAAATCTTCCGCAGGTTGCAAAGATTGACTAGGGATATGCGTAAGATTGGAATTTTGTTGGCATTTGACACATTTCTTAGTGTATTTGCAACAATCTCGATTAAGAGAAGGCCAATAATAGCCTAAGAATAAGATGCATTTAGCTACGGCATTTGACACATTTCTTAAGTTTTTTGATTAAGGAAGTAGTGACGAAGCTTAGAAGTTGCAAAGAAGAGAGCACAACACATCTTTTCAGCTTCAGAATAACATGTTTCATACTCATGGAGAGTGCGGCGATGTAATAGATGGCTTGTTATTTACCGCCGGTGTCCCGATGCGAGATCATGGCTCCCAGAGCATAGTCAGTCACAAAGATATAAAGATAGAAAGGCTCCCCCTCACGTGGAGGTGTAAGCACAGGTGGAGAAATAAGATAAGCTTTGAGATCATCAAAGGCCTTTTGGCAATGCTCATCCCATTCAAAATGAACATTCTTACGAAGGAGATGATGAAAATGCTGACATCGGTCTGAAATTTGTGAGATAAAGCGACGACCGATTGAAGATGTCCTTAAAGACTGTGGAGTTTCTTTAAGTTATAAGGGGGAGGCATCTCAAGGATAGATTTTATTTTTTCGGGTTCTACTTCAATACCCCTAATGGAAATGATAAAGCCTAAGAGTTTACCAATGAGAACGCCAAACACACACTTAGATGGATTTAGACGAAGACAAAGTGAATAAGCCTCTCAAAGAGAGGTGCAAGAATGAAAAGAATATCCTAATGGCGTTTGGATTTATCGAGGAGATCGTCGACGTAATCTTCCATAGTTTTTGCGAAGAGATCATGGAAGATGTAGGTCATTGCTCACTAATAGGTTGCTCCTGTGCTCTTAAGACCAAAAGGCATGCCATGATAACAAAAGGTCCCCAAGGAGTTATTAAGGAAGTCTTATGTTGGTCCTCTGGTGTGATGAGAATTTGATTATACCCAGATAAACCATCCATAAGAGAAGGCATCTCATGACATGTAGTTAAATCCACGAGTTGGTCAATATTAGGTAGAGGAAAATCATCTTTTTGACAAGCAAGATTAAGATCCCTAAGTCGGACAAATTTGAATTTTCCCGGTAGCTTTAGTTCTTGGTACTACATTGAAACCCATTGTGGATAATCAATGGGTTAGATGAAGTTAGCAAAAAGCGCTGCAACTCTTCTTTAACAAGAAGGGCTACTCGAGGTGCATTTTACGTAATTTTTATTTAACCGGTTTGATGTCGGGAAGAGTAACGATATTGTGAACCACAATATCGGGATCGATTCTGGCATATCCTCATATGACCAAGCAAAGGCTTGACGACGGTTGGAAAAAGAAAGTGGTAAAGTCTCCTAACTCGTATGGATTAAGGGATTGACCGACCTTAATGATGTGAGGGTCTTTAGAAGTCTCTATATTAAAGTTGACAAAGTGGCTTCGTTGAGAAGCGTATACGTGTCGAAGGAATGGTTTTAGGAAGATAGGAATCCTTTGCCCCAGATAGGTGATGATGACAGAATCATCATCCACATAGTGGATAGTGTTGATGGTAGGAGAGTCGTCTCCAACTATTTCAGGGAAAATTAAAGGTATGGAAGCGGACTTGTCATTAGTCTTATAGGTTAGTGGCCCTAAGGAAATGGTATTAACTAAAAATAAAGTTAGACGGGATGGGAAATGCATCATCCACATCAAGTGATGCTTTTGACCTAGCGGGAGAAGATGGTTCCTCAATAGGAAGAGGCTCATTGAGAATAGTGATGGTGGCTTTTGAAAGAGGTTTAAATCCTAAACCAAATTTTTGATGTGGCTTGAGAGTTGGAATGGACGCAAGGTCATGCACACCTTGTTCATATTTTCCCAAGCCAAAGCCCTTCCACGCACATCGATATAAATAAGTTTTTGCAAACGTGGGATTCTGTAGACAATCGAATCCTGTTGAATAGGGCTTGGCCCTAGGAGGAGAATCCGGGTGATAGTGAGGTATATCAAGACCACCGTAAATGAAATTAGTCTATTGATTGGGCAGACCAATGGTAATGCTCTACCGAGACTGGCTGATATTCAGGTTGTTTTTCTGGTTTACCATACTCGTTAGGTTTGAGATGGGCGTCAAAAGAAAGGAGAGGAAGTTCTCCTAGTGAGAAACGCTGCAATGTCTCTTCTAGATTTTGTAAGTCCGGTAGTTTAGTTTATAGGTATGGAAGAGGATGAGGCCTTGTCAGGAGAACAAGCATTCTCCTTTAGAGGGCGGAGACCACTGTGGTCATGTCACATTGTGTGGAAGGAAAAGGATCTCTTGGATGAGTATTGATTTTGCCCTCGATTGATATTTTAAGCATCGATGGAGGGTGGATGGGACACAATGCATTACATAAATCCGGAGCGTTCGAGGATCATATTGTAGTGGAATTTCCCTTCAACAATGTAAAAGAGTTCGTGAAGCAGCTTCTTACCTACTCGAATGGGCAGGACCACAGTTCCTAAAGTAACTGCTAGCTGATCGTTAAATGATCAAAGAGCGAAAGGTGGGGTGACACTACGTTATTCGGTAACTTAAGTTGCTTGAATGTGTGCGAGGAGATGACGTTGAGTGCAGAACCATTGTCAATCATAGTGCGTTTTAATGTAGTGTTGTTGATTTAGACTATGATAAAGAGGGGAGCCTCCAAATCCTTGGAAGAAAGGGAAGGAATTTCTGAATCTTCAAAAGAAATGGTGGTTGATGGTCTATTCAATCCAACAACCATCTCGAAGGGTTGGGGCTCATCTGAATTCACTGCGATGTGATGCAGATTATCAATCATAGCCTGACGATGTTGCGGAGAGGATTGAATGAGGTCAAAAAGAGACATTTTGACCAGATCCTGGGTGAGTTGTTTCATAACACTCTCCTCAACTTACACGGGAATTTGAGCCCGAGGTGCAACATGAATAGAGACCCGAGGTCTTGGGGCTAATGAGGAAGGAAGAACTCCTTCGGGGGCTACAGAAATGACAACCCGTGGTCGAGATGTTGTAGATGATGATGGATTATCATACTATTGGGTTCTAGTGGCGATATGAATTGTGTCAATTTGAGAAGGTGGAAGACCATCTGGAGTGGAATCACTAGAAGTAGAGGTCTGAGTAGATCGTTGGGGCTTAGATGGAGCTAAGATGACAGGAGATACTTGTTCCTCCTCCTCTTCCAGCAAAAGATCACTTTCTTCCAAAAGACCGTTGATGACAGATTGAAGAGCTTTACATCCCTTGGTGTCATGACCCAGAGTACGGTGGTAAGCACAAATCAAATCAGAGTTAAACCAGGAAGGTTTTACTCCTTTAGGGTTATAGGGTTTAATCGGAGGAAGAGATATGGATGAAGATTGGATAAGTTGGCAGAGGATTTCAGTATAGAATCCGGTAGACAAAGATGAGGACAGAGATGATGAAGGCGCCTCTTTTACTTTAACAGACTGCCGAGGTAAAAGAACCTGCATGTTAGGTTTGACAGTCTCTTTAGGGATCGTCTTATTTTTGGACATCTGGAGGAGCAGCTTTGGGCACTTGAGATGGAAGTAAGTGAGACATGATTGATTTCGATGGAGGAGGAGCCCCTAAAATAGATTTTGAAGATGATGGAGATGTGACAAGTGTTGTGGTCTTCAGAGATAAGGGAGGCTGCTTGGTCAAAACTAATGATGATTTAGATAATGTTGATTTAGATGAGGGAGGAGCTCCCAAAGTAGGTTTGGTTGGAGGAACAGAGGGTGCCCTGGTTTTCGGTAATGAAGATGATGATTCTGATAAAAGAGGTGACGTATTTCTAGTAGGTAAGTCCACTTTTCGAGGTGCTGGTGAAGAATGTGTTGTAGAAGAAGATGATGGTTTTGATAAGTTTGCAGAAGAAGATGCCTTCTTAGCAGACAAATTCAATCTTCTATGAGGTGTGAAAGTGCCAAGAGTCTTGATGGTTTGAAATATGGGATTTCCTTTTTCAGGGATGGTGACAATTTCAACCGCATAAGGTGATTGTAACCTTTTCGGGAAGCAAATGGGGAGGTACTGATGACACAACGTTAGATTTCAGTTGTCTCGGTCTAAGTTCAGGCACCAAGAGTGTGGGTGCTGGTGCTACTTCTTTAGATTTTCCCTTAATAGGCAAAGTAGCATCGGTGATGGAAGAAGTGAGTGATGAAGTAGTTCCTTGCAAGGGAACTACTTCTGGTACAATAATTGTGGGTGAGACTACTGTAGGAAAGGAAACGGAAGATTCAAAATCGAAGACGCTTCCATCGAAGTTGGTACAACTATAGGTACGTTCACCAATGGCATAGTCGTAGCAAAAATGGGAGAAACAGAAGTAGATGTATCCGCGGTGGAAACTCGAAGGGATGTAATTGCCTCAAGCATTGAAAGAATATCTGATGATGAGACAGATGAGGATGATACTATCTTGGGTATGGATGGAAGATCGAAAAAGAAGCGAGAGGGATATGAATCTGTATCTAACAATGTTGGAATATTCAAAGACGGGCTATCTGAAGATGGTGGAATCCCAGTGATTAACGAAGTGGAAGGAGGTTCTGATTCGGTCGATGTGTTTGCAGATGGCTTAGGTTTAGAAGAAGATTCTTCAGTAGAGATGAAGCTGATAGTATGAGTGTTTGGTTTTTGAGACTCTGAAGCATCATGGTTCGGGAATGATTGGGAAAATGTTGTTTAAAAACATCAAGCGCTTGATTTGGGGGAGCATTTGGGTTATCCAAAATGAGCTCGCCTTTATCAATGAATTTCTGGACAAGATTTTTGAAGGTTTGACATTGTTCAATGTCATGACCTTTGGTTCTATGATAATGACAGAAGTCATTTTCCCTATACCAGAATGGGCGTTCTTGCTTTCATCAATATTCCTAATGGGGAAGTTCGATCATGTGAACTTCCAACATTTTCTCCAGGATAGAAGCATATGATTCCCCCAATGAAGTGAAAGATCGAGATGATGAGGATCCTTTTTGAGAAGATGAGGAGTCTCTCCATGGTGTTTGATTAGAAGTGTTATCGAATCGTGATGTTTTTAATACGATAACATTGGTGGATCCCTAATTCTTGTCTTTAGAAGTGGAAGGGTTTGATTTGGTAAATCGAGAAAAATTTGGTTTAGTTTTAGAATGAAGTTTTAACTTCCTTGCTCAATGTCATGAGATTCAAGTTTGCGTTCCATTGTAAAAGGCTTCTTCAAATGTGTGAAAGGTCCGGACCCTTAAGGTAGAGGAAATATGATCAGCACAAGATCGAGTAAATAACTCGATCTGTTGAGATTGAGGAAGGGAGAAAGACAATTGGTTTATTATCCCTCTCCAATGAGCGATAAAGTCTGCAATAGACTCATAATCAAATTGACGAATGTTATAAAGATCTGTAATTGAGATCTTATGTGTGATATTTATTGAAAAATTTTCAACAAAAATTTGGGCCAATTGAGAGAAAGAAAACATGGAATGTTGGGAATGTTATTACCGGTCTAAAGCAGTGTCCCGCGAGAGACATAGGGAAAGTACAAAGCATAAGCTCTTGATCCTGTACTATAAGGTAGCAAGCATGTTTGAATGCTCACAGATGCTGTTGAGGGTCCTCTCGACTATGAAAATTTGAAAATTTAGGAAGCTCCCATTGAGAGGATAAGGCTTAAAAGCCACTGATGGATGAATCGGTTCATTGCATACTTCTTCAAAAGAGTATGAGGGACGATCTTCTTTGGTGGAGGCTTCTAAGTCTACGATTTTCTTGAAAATAATTTGGACCATGTCAGATTGAGGAGGAGGCATGGTGGCATGTCTTATAGAAGAAGCAAATGGTGGATGTTTTTGAGGTGTCAACAGTGATTCATCCGTTGATTGACAAGATGATAAGAAGAGTAACCAGCATTCAGTGATGCCTCAGTGCAGATTTGTTGTGAAGGAGCCCGTGTATAGGCAGCAGCCGAGATGACGAGTGGTTGAGAAAAAGAAGGTTGGATGACAGACGGAGCCTACGATTGGTGGACTCCTATGCTTGTTGACTGAATCGGAATGGATTGAGGAACATGGGTGTTGATTTGATTGGACATGGTGGGGAATAAGGTCTGAAAGAGGCTTTTTACTGCCGGATTAGTTATTAAGGGTGCTGACGCTAGAGGATGGGTGAAGGTCACTGTTGCTGGAACATTGGAAGAAAAACCAACTGGAGGATGAGAAACAGAACCAAATGACTCGTTGAAGGAGGTTGGCTGATAAATATGTACTGACCCTAGGATGTAATGGACGGCATAGACGAATTAACAACAATCTGTGGGTGCACAAATACGCCCATTATAGCCAGAGAAGAGGACTTCTCAGAAGTAGGTTGTGGAATAGTCGAGGTAACTGTGGCATTAGGAATGGGCAAGACTATTTGAGAACTAGTCGACATGGTCGGTGGAAGAGAAAAAGGAGGCACAGGTGTGCCACCCTCCTCCGTGGTTCGAGGTGAAAAAAAGGATGCTAACTATTCTACAAAAGCTTGGGATGGTTCATGAGGGTAATTGTAAACTTGCTGGATTGGTGGTCCCTGATCAGATATTCAAATAGAATTGTGTACTAGGTAGTCCATAAGGGCTACTGGATTGCGATCAAGGAGTGCACTGAAATTCAGGATCCCCATGAGGAACATACTCCATATTAGAATCGGATGATATTTCTGAAGGACTAGGGGTAGCTGGACATGATGGGGTTGCTTTGGCCTGATAAAAAGGATTATATGACCAGGATGGGGAACCAACTAACAATGGTCCCGAGGAAGACCGGGGGTGCCAAACATCCACACTAGTGGTGATCTCGGAGGAAGAAGGGGCTAGTTGAGCCATTCTTCTAGATTGTAATCGAGTGATGGCCGTCATAAACAAACCGAAATATAGCGAGAAAAAATAATATTGACCTACCTAATGCAATGCATAATTCATGCAAAGTGTAGGTGATTATCTCTTTTAAATTTTTATGCTTTTAAGAAAGAAAATGTTAGGGAAGGATTTTTAGAAAAGGAACTACTCAAATAGCCAAACTAAGGATGGTTTGGGAATTTTTGGTGAGGAGTCCTAAAGGTACTTCAGATAAAAGACCAAGATGTGGCTTGATATAGGGCCTACCCCGCACTTCACACACCGCTGCGATAAGGGAGTCGGTGCTTTGCCAATATATACCGTAACTTCCATGAATTTATAAAGACGGCCCGAGTACCGCGTGAGGCTCTTCCCCTCGATATCACTTCCAAGTAGGTGAGGCCATGGGAGGAATTCTTGTTTAAATTCTTTATACCTAGTGATTTTGGCTTTGTGTGCAAGGGTGAAAATTGAAAATCAAATAGTGTCACTACCGATTTTGATAAATTTCCAACCTAATTAAAACTAGATGAAAAACATATAGCATAAATGACAAAGAAAGAATTCTTTTTAAGCACTAAAAATGAAGTGTTTGATTTCGATGAAGACAAGTCAAACAGATTCTTTCCTAATGCGATTAAATTCTTTTTAAGCACCAAAATCGAAATGTTCGAATGTGATAGAAAGAAAACAAACAAAGTCTTCTTTTTTTTTTAATTCCTAAAAAGGGGAAAACACCGTAAAAGAGAAATACCTGTAGATTTAGCTCTCCAAGGTGTGTGGACTTCAAAAAGTGCATTGTTGAGCTCTTCCCCTTGAACAATCCCATGAACAAGCAAAGTTCTCCGTAAGAAAAGGTTAAGCAAACACACAAACCAACCCAGAAAGATATATCCAGATAATAGCAAAATGAAAATTTCTATTTAAGGGATTAGAAAAATTTCAAAGAAATAACAATTTTGCATAAAGAGATGGATCAAACATGCAATCTTGAAATCAAAATGAAATATTTACTAATTTTATAAATATAAATTGGAATTGAGATTTACAAAAAAGAAAGGACCTAACTTTGCAAATTCAGAAATGAAAGAAGCAAGACTGAAACGATGAAAGGAAATGCTTAAGCAGAACTGATAAAAATCAGTGAAGAAAAAGAACAAAGCTCAAAACTAGAAAAGAGATGAACTTACCAATAAGGGACTTTGGTTGGGTCCCACTGGGCATGCCAGAATGTTGATCAAGAATTTTGCGCTTGTTACCTATCCAAGTTAATGTACTAAACTAAACACAAAAACCTTAAAAAAATCAAATGAAATCGATACACTCGATGAACAAGATCTCAAAGATGTAGATGGATAAGGAAGCCGATGTCGATAAGATGGGCACACACGAGTGTTCCCGCATAGTAGATCCAAGAAACCTACAAGACACCAATGCTTGATGAAAAAGACCACGTTAAAAGATATTTAGGTGGACTACCCGAGAAGTGGGTCCAGGAAGCGATAAGCTCCCTCGGCAGATGTCAGTCCACATTTTCAATTAAGTAAAGAAGCATACATGATAAAAGATGTACGTAAAGGACTAGATTTTCTTATCAAAGTAATAAACAGAATCTAAACAATGGACAGAAAGCAACAGAAAATAGGAAACTGTGAAAACAATGCTGGATTTGTGTTACCTGAGTTCTTTTACCTATCTGCAGGATGATCGGCGTCGATTATGTAAAATCGGTGTCGACTGGTTCAGATCGGCGTCGACTGATATAGATCGGCGTCGACTTGTTTTGATCAGCGTCGATCTGAGACAAACTGCAAGAAGGTTTGGGAAACAGAATGAAGGCAAGATCATCAACGTCCACTGGATCTGCAGAAGCCGTAGAGATACTGGAAAGGCTCCACCTATGCTGGATGCAGGAACAGAGTCACCAGAAAATCAATGGAGACTCACGATGTCGATGTGGTAAGAGCAGAGTAACGGTGCTCCTCTCAGGGATTGATTTGGACAGGATTCACTCTCACTTGATAGATAATGCTCAGACTTGATGCTCAAAACTCTCTCGTTCTCTCTCTGTCTAACTCACTATCTATCTCACCATCTAACTGTCTCTCTCACAATCTGTGTCTAACCAGAACTGAGTTCTGGGCTTCTATTTGTAATCGGTGCCGACCGAGATTAAATCGGTGCCGTTCTAAAAATCGGCGTCGACCGAGTACCGGTCGGCGCCGATCATGGAACAGACTCCCGAAATGGCCAAAAGGAGTGATTTCTGGAAAGATGAGAGTGATCCCTTCACCTCAAATACGGAAATATCCCGCTGCTTGGTTTGGGAGGAGGAGAAATAGGGGGGATATATGGATAGAATAGATATGGGGTAGATAAGTGGTTAGGATACATGTAAAAAGGTGTAATTAAATAGTTAATATTTAATTACTCACGGGTAAAACATAATGGGGTGAATTAAACTTAGGATAGGTGTTTAAATCACAAATTGAATAATACCCCAAGGGGGCAGTGGTAATGCAAACATGCCCCAGGTTACCCAAGAGGGTAAATGAATGTGAGGGACACGAAATTGGGTAACCAATTTTAGGTGTCTCAGATATCTACATTCACAACTAAAGACTAAGTGAACATGCATGTGTACATGATAAAGATAATGACATATTGAGTATCTGGCTAACATAGTAATAATGAAAGGTGTATAATAAAAGAAGATTAATTGTAACAAGATATTCAAATACATTGTATAAGTGTGATGGAACGGTATGTAATGTGTGAATGCGATGGGAGCAAAGTGATGTACCCCCTAGTGGATGTGTATGAGATGAGATTCATTTATTAAAGACCCCTCAACAATCAAGAATGAAGCATAGAAAAAGAGTGCATCATCAGGAAATAAGTTTGTGTGAGAATATGTGTTAGAAAGATAGATCATAAAGCATAGCATGTGAAAAGTAATTGTGGTGAGGTTGATTTCAGATTGACACCACTGAATAGTCAAGTATAAAATGTGGAACTAGAGTGATTCATAGGGTTAGGATGATACACGGTGTGTATCAAAGTGCATAAGAGTGGTGAGAAAGACTAGATGTAAATCATTGAGTGTAGTAGTATAGATTATAGTCAACCTGATGATGTTAGGGGGAAGAAATATTTGTGCCTACCATGTGTGAAGAGGATAGAAGGCTATCAACGAAATTGAATGGAAAGGTCCCTCTACCCGATATCCGATGAGACAAAGATATTTGATGATTCTCTAAGACTATTGGAGTATGAGAGTAATAAGGTAAATGTGAAGGAGACTGACATACAGTGAATGAGGTGGTGAACACCAATGTTAAGGGATTTCCTGAGTAGGGGACCTAGGCCAACGAAATGGACTAATGTACCGATGTGGATGAAAATTTCATGGAATAGGTCATGTGGGAATATTAGAGATAGGTGTGGAATGTTCCTTAGATCCGAGTGGCCGAGGATTCATATGTGTTGTAACTAGTGGAAAGATATCATCAATATTAGGCTTAGGTAAAGGTGTTCATGGTGGAACACCTTTGTGAGTGATAACTTGATTATTTTAAATGAACATGAGATAAAAATGATTCATGGAAGGGATGGCTTAGGTGACACAGAGCCAAGGAATACCTAAGAACATGTCACAATCTTTGATTAAAGATTTAATAGTTAATAGTGTAAGACTGGTAGGAGCCCCAAATGTAACATGAATCCTAATGTATCTAAAATAATTAGGATCTATATACGTGATATTAGATAATGGAAATTTTATAGCCATGAGAAAGTAAAGAGAATACACTAATAGGATCATTAGGATAGATCATAGTGTTATTGTTATTACACAAACCAATAGAAGAATTGATGTGTATTGAGTCAGAAGTGAATGTAGCATGCTGATAATGATCTCAAATGGAAATTACTAGTGGTGATGCATTCATAGAAGAGACAACTAATTCAAGGGGACCTCATGAAGGAGGAGGCACAACCGGATATGTATGATTAGCGGAGAAGAATCGGGAGCTTGTGTGTCATGTTTGGGCAAAGTGTCAATGAACATTTTAATCCTTTTATTATCATATGCCATCTTATAAGTAGATTTATGAGGGATCTCGAGTGAATTATTGTCTATTAGATACTAATTAAGATGCATGAGTTTTAACAAAATATTAGTGAAATGCCCAACGTGTTACATTGGTCATAGTCACATTTTAAGTTCTCATCATAATTACAACCATGACAATGAGATGGATCAATATTGAATAGTAGTGGAATGGTGATTACATTTATTTTGGTGAGTTGAGCTAATAGAAACCGAGGTGCATTGGGTAATTAGGTGAAATTAGACTTTGGAGGTTGTCATTGAATGTTTTCAAGTGGAGAGATAGCATTAACAGTTGTTTTTACTTCGGTGGGCTAAGCAAATGGCTTGAATGCTTCTTTATATTCAAACCAATTAGAAGATGATGAAGCAGAATCCCGATACTTCAATATCCCATAGAGATTAGTATATCTTTGTGAAATTTAAGCATATGAAATAATTTATCAAATGAAGTAGAGGCATCAAAGATGACACTCACTTAAAGTGGTGGTAAGAGGATTTGGAAAAAAAAATTGTAATTAGGAATCAACAATTACATTGGTCATCTTCGCTAGGTTGTTATTCTAATGCAAAACATAGTTAGATATACGCTCACTAGATCTTAGTTTGATTTGAGATACTGATGTATAAAATAAATTGGTGCTAATATTGATTGAAAATTAAGCAAGAAAATCATCAACTAGATGCATAAAATAATTTACTAAATGAATGAGTAGATCATAAAACAAACACATGGCATAATATTTAAGACTCCTAGGAAATAGCTTAGCTAGCAATGTATGATAATTCACATAGTCGAGACATGCCACATGAAAATATCAAAGATGGTCTTGAGGGTCACCATGGCCATTGAAAGTGGGAAGCTTAGTGGTGAAGAAGTTTGGCGAAGTGGATAAGCGAAAATGCCGGGTGTGAAAGTGGTATGAAGGGTAAATAAGAAATAAAGATATGGAGAGGAGTGTGAAGGAGCTTGTTAAATTTAAAGGATTTGAATTTGTAGATCCTAGTATAAAGAAGCTAGGTCTTGAGTGCTGGAAGAGGAGACTTTTTATGTAATAGGAATAAGAGGTGGAGTGAAATTGTTGGTAGGAGTGGGAGTGTAAGTACGAAAAGTAGAGGTAGGTTGTACTATAATAGGAATGTAAGCAATATTAAGGGTGGGAGGGTTGAAATTAGCTACTTTGGTGGATTCCTCACGAGTAGTGAATAAAATAAGATCTAATTCCTGCGGATGCTCAAAGGTGACATAAGCTCTAAGATCATAAAGTTATTCATTAGTAAGGGTTCATAGGTTTGCATGACAAGGTAGAAAGATGCTAAGATCCTTAAAAACAAGGTTGAGTTTGAGCGATAGATTCACCAAATGATTTAATTTAATTTGAATTAATTAAATCTAAGTATTGCATAGTAACCATTGTATAAATCATAAAGTACACAAATGCCACAAACAAACTAAAATTTAAAATATGAAATACAAGAGAAAAATTATGAGATAAGAGGACTTATTTGATTTATGCACAACGTAAAAGTGATCTGAGTAGGGAGAAGTGATGAACAAGATGTAACCATCATTGTGGCTAATATTTCTAAATTTAGAAGCTCGTGAACAATGTTGGACAAGGGTTCCCAAAAACGGATATGAACATTGATGAATGGATCTAGGAAATTTTGACTACTCAAAATTTTGGGATCTGATTTCTTATACGTCGTAAAGGTGTCATAGTTTATCTCTTTTGATCACTTGATATTTGCTTCTAAATAAAAGTTCACCTACACAATCCCAAAAACTGCATCAAACCTAAAAATAAAATTTGTAAAATGGGGATTCAAACCGACCTCGGCGATCACCTCGATAGTTAACTCATGACCAAGTGCTACACTAAATATCGACTCCATGTAGTTCTTGTTAGTGTGTGTAGAAATTGTTCCCTAGGATGCCCTTGTGTAAGTTGCACTTGATAGCAAGATGTAGTTATAATGTAGCAATGTATTAGAATGTGTGGATAGAATAGAATGAAATTCCTCTTCCTATGATGTGCATGAAGACTATGCAGTATATTTTCAATTGAATGGATGCTATATGGATGCCTTGGAGTTATTTACGTGTGTTCGAATACAAGATTAGGTGATGATAGTAATTATTAGTGTTTGGTCCTTTATGTTTTGAGATAACTATGTATTTATATGATTCCCTTATTTTAATTTCGTAATTGACAATTGAAAGGCGTACCACTACTAAAAACATGCCCAAAATATAAAATATACCCTATATGAACGATCAACATAGAAAAGGGTCGGGGTTTCCCAAATGGGACAAGAGCACCTAGCACTAGTGTCTTGGCTATCGACTGGTTTTGAAGCTATAAAAGATAAATCAATTAAGTTCCGAGTGGGTTGTATGGTGTGTAAGACCCAAGAGAATTTAAGAAATAGAGAAAAGAGGACAAAGATAGTCATCAACCACTAGTTTTAACTCTTAGGAATCATGTAAATGCTAGCATTATTTTAGGACCAAGAAAAGAACCAAAATACGTGATTTTGCATCTACAACAAGATGAATATAAATTTTCAAAGATAACTCATTAAATACAACATATCAAATCTTGAATTCCTTTTGTTCGGAGTACTTGTAACCAAGACAGGGTTATTCCAAGGATTGGTATGGAAATGCCTTACACTAAACCGTAAATACATGCATCCATAATTTCAAGAAAAAAATATCAGAAAGTAGGGAGAGAGAGAGAGGTTAATTCATCACACATTCACATTCTATTGTCTTTTTTTAAATTATATAGAAGAGAGTAAGGAAGAGAGAAAAAGTCTATAATTCATTCTCTTTTATATTCATCATATCATAACCACATACATATCGTATCCAATTTTCATTTCATTTCAAACCCATATACATTTTCAACCCATTTAAATTTTCAAAACCAACCATTATATCATAGTTATTTCTCTAGAGATAAGAGGGAAAAGAGAGAAACATCGTAATTTAAGAAAACCATTCATATAATAAATTCATAAATCCACACTTTATAAATTATGGAAATTATATATACAATATTCTACGAGTAATTATAAGTATAACGAGACCATTTGGAGGTTTGTCTAGATAAAGTCACAAATTTGGAAAGTTTGGCTAAAGTGGCTAAAGTGTTTAAAAATGAGTCCTAAAAAAATTCGTTTTAAGATCAAAAACAAAGTTTGTTGATTCCTAAATACTAACTTGCATGCACATAATTCATTGCATTTGACGGAAAATGAGTATGACGAATGGGATCATGTTATAAGGAAAACTATAGTGCAAATATATTATTTGCGTCGAAACACTAGTCACTCAAAGACCAACGGACCCCGAATCGTAACGCCCAAAGACTAGGGCACGAAAACCATGGTAGAACTTCACTACCCGAGCTAGGAAAAAATACATGTATTTTTTTAATCATTCATGCATTCCATTTATACAAGGTTAACGTAAATTAGTTCATTAATTCAATTTTCTTGTCTATCAAGTGTTACACTCCCTAGAAGGGTTGGAACCAAATTAATGATTAAATATTAATATTTAATTTCCTAAAATTTTATCACGGATTTAAATCTCTCCTTCTAAGTTCCCACTAATTTTATTAAAATATTTCCCAAGATAGTCTCGTTTATTTTAACCATTTAAAATTTCCCCTTTTATTTATTTAAAATCATCTCCTAGGGTTTAAATTGAATTTATTTCCATAAATACATAATACTCATGCTATAACTTAAACTATTTATTTAGCTACACATTTGCATTTATTCATTTTAATCCTTATAATTTAATTTTTACCATATCACCTAACCCACTTCTACACATGTATAAAGTGCCCGAGGTGACCCCCTTAATTTAAAAAACCCATACACTTTTTAATACATCTAATCCCATCAAATACCTACAAATTCAAAATGTAGGATCTAATTTTCACCCATAGATTAGATCAATAGTATCCGTTAGATTTTTATTATGACTAAAAACCCTAATTATCCTTATAAATCCTCTTTATTCATTTGATGCCCTAATTCCTCTCATTTGCATATCTCATTTTGCAGTAGAGAAGAATGAAGGCTATGAAGTCTTGAGGAAAAACCATGGAGGGCTATGGAGATTTCCATTTCCATATATTTGCAAATAAGGGATATTCTTCTTCCCATTTTACACTTTCTTCCATTTTATTTTTCCCTTAGGGTTTGTAATATGCAATTTATTTATTTTTAAATTTTAACCAGATTTTTGGTCAGGTATTTGTTTACCCTCTTGCTACACCCATTTTTGGTGGATATATATATATATATATATATATATATATATATATATATATATATATATATATATTTGTATTGTTATAGCAAATGGGCGGCCTTGCATTCCGCACACCGATTAATTACATAACCACGATTACAATGCTAGAGGATCCGTGTTTGGGACTACGGCGCCACCCCCAACTTTTACCACTTTTTTTTTGTTTTATATTGGGGAGGGGGAAGGAACGGCCCACTCCCACAACTCTTTTCTTAATTTATATTAAATAGTGTGGGGAGGGAATGACGGGTTCGCCCGCCACCCTCCCTCCCCAACCCCTTAAACATATAAAAAAACTTTTTTTTATAAAAATGACAAGGTGGTGGATGGAGAGAGGGGAAACCCCTCCTTGCTGCCACCTCCACTCCTACATTAGTTTTTTTAATAAAACGGAAAGTGGGGCTTAGTTTCCCCCATATTATAATTAAAGAAAATTATATATATATAAAATGAATTGTAATTTTTTTATTTTGTTATAACATAAAACCGGTTCCTAATAATTCTTTTATTTTTATTTTTTTAATATATATATATATATATATATATATATATATATATATATATATATATATATATATATATATATATATATATATGAACTAATGTATTTATACATTTATGTATATCCTTCTTTTTGTTTTTAAAAGAGTATTTAGACAAATACATTTGTATAAGTATATATATAGCTTGTAGGTCTTCTATTATTTTCATTTAGAAAAACTAATACAAGGGAAAGGAAGAGAATATATATATATATATATATATATATATATATTTAAAAGGGAAATTCAATTCATTCTTCTTTATACGGTATTGTTTAAATTATAACCACAATGATAGGTTTCTACTACTTATACATCCATTTAAAAATGGAAATAAATGTAAACATGTCCTAATGTATGCTTCCTTTCTTATAAATTTCAATAAATAGAAGAAAATTTTGAAAGTAAACAACTAATACCCTTCAAAGATACTTCCATTTCAAGAGAATAATTTTCATATTTACAATAAGATGCAACCTTAAAGTTAATTTGTATTTTTAAATGAGATACCATTTTCAATTGCTTACAACATTCAAATTCCTTATTTCACTAATAAATATTTCTATTTCAAAGATAACCATTTCAAATTTTAATAAAATACATCTTGATTTAAGTTGCAGATTAAAAACTCAATAGAATACAAAAGAGATTCTACTTTAATAAAATGCAACTTACAATCATACACATTCCATGGCTTGGTAACTCATAATAAGTTTTGAATAATTCATTTACAAGAACTCAAATTTAAAATACAAATATACAAATGCCCTCTACTCAAAGGTGGAGACAAAACATTACATATTACAAATAATCTATCTTTATTTTGTCTCAAATACACATGTATCTTCATCAAAAGGAAGCACTTGCAACTCCATTAGGTTTTCTCCTTATTTAGCACAATAAAAAGGAAGGGAACATAGACAACACTCACCTCCCAACCTTATTTCAATGATAAGGTGAAGTCAACCTTCTCATTTTCCCCTGAGCCCCAACAATGGAACAATAAGGGATGTATTGCAAAAATGAAAACTTCACAAAATGATTCGAGAAAATATGTAAACACACAAACTCACAACACATTTAAAAAACATAAATAATGAGATTTAAATTTTTTAACAAAACACATAGGCTTAAAAGTAAGCCAAAGGAGAAAATAACATGGAGCCATCTCCTTATACCTCCCAAGTGGGATGAGGGTCCACCAAAAAACCTCCAAGTGCACTATCACAACCACATACAACTCCTTTTCTCTCCATTTTCAAAATGCAAAATGATATAAATCCCTTTTACCTCCACATAGGTGGAACACCCCTCCCACACTCCCTCCAAAAATCCTCACATAATCCCTTTTACCTCCACAAGAATGACTCCACTTCCCTCTCCCAACACCATGCTTAAGGCCAAAATCTACCCAACCCCATACTAAATCACCTACATGCATCCAATTTACAAAAAAATACATAATAAGAACAAGAATACAAGGTATAGACCCTACCTTGCCATTATAAGCTTCCTCAATATTCAAGAAACAAAATTCAACTTCTTCCAAATCCAAGCTAATCCAAGTGCAAGCTCCCAAAGTTCCCAAGCAATAATTCCAAGCAAAATCACCAAAATATGCAAGTGTGTAACCAAACCAAGTAACCCCAAAAAATCCAAAATAACTCAAATAAATATAAAATGTGGAGAGGATGGTGAGGTGGCTCCATGTAGGATTCCACATCACTACTCCAATCCACCTCACTAATTCAAACATAAGGACCAAGACTCATAAATGGGTAGGGTGAGGTTATGACACACTCAAACTTGCACTCAAACCTCCACTCCATGCTTCCAAGGACACAATTAAGAGGGTAAGTAAAAAGGTGACATTAATTTTCCCTTTTAATTCAACAAAACATTATGAAATATAAATTCGGCCCCTTATATCATAGGTATGGTTGGTAGGAAGGTTTAAGATGTATGGGACAAGTTTAATTTGTCCCACAAGCCTCCAAAACTGGGCTCAAAGCCCAAATTCGAGTTTGGGTGATGGGAATGGGTAATCTTCCCAAAATGAAAATGAAAACCCACAGAGACCATCAAGTTAACAAGGACTATCTAACCCATTTAATTCACACATAGTCACATCCCAACATAGCATAATCAACATGATAAATTAACTAAAAAAGAACACATTAATTAACTAAACAAGGTGACATTAATTACCTCTTTTCACTCAACAAAAACATCATGAGGGATAAATTTGGCCCCTTACATCATAGGTATGGTTGGTAGGAAATTTTAAGAGGTATGGGACAAGTTTAACTTGTCCCACAAGCCTCCAAAAGTGGGCTCAAAGCCCAAATTCGAGTTTGGGTGATGGGAATGGGTACTCTTTCCAAAATGAAAATGAAATCCCAAAATATCGTGAAGGTAACAAGGACTATCTAACCCATTTAATTCCCACATAGTCACATCCCAACTTAGCATAATCAACATGATTAATTAACTAAACAAGAGCACATTAATTAAGAAATAATAAAGTGATAATACTTTACAATTAAGGAAATCACATACACAACAAAATAAATAAAATAAAAGAGGGAAAATCAACACACAAACCCATGGTCACATATGAGGTGCTCCCCCGTGGAGACCTCCTAACTAGCATGCTAAGAAAAAAACAACACACTCACAACACACACAAACACACACACAAACACAAACACATTTGCCAAGGTGACCATGTTGCAACATTTGATATTCTTCCATAGTTAGTCTCCTAGTCCCTTCTTGTTTATTGTGATTTCATTTCCTGCAACAAAACAAGACAATACCACCTTTAGCCTCAAGGCCATATCAATACGTCAAGAAATTAAAACACACATAACATCCATCATATAATCATCATCACAAAATATATCTGCATTTCTATCATGGTTAATAAATCCTACTCTAACCAATCATTTAAAATTATCAATAATCCTAATTCACATTTTATGACAACCATGTAATTCTATACATCTAATGTAACTCATATCTACTAGATACACTCAAAATCATATTACTGAACCTTAATATCATGACATTATTAGAAATTCACAATATCAAATATATCCAATGATTAGTCCAATAATCTGAATATAATTTTCATTGTCATTAGAGTCCAAAATATCGGCATATAGTAAAATAATACTAGGTCATCATCATCTCTTGCAATGTCTATCAATGTCCACAATATAACCATACACCCATAATAAAAGTTAGAATACACAAATAATAATAATGTCCATCATTTCTAACAATAGTCTATTAAAATAACAAGCAATTTCCATGTCACTAAGAAAGTACTGATCATGATCATAGAAAAATAAGTGTTTAAGAGGAGTGGGCACTACAAAAACCACTTACAAAATGAACCCGAGAAAGTATTTTCATGGGAATAATATTTTTTTCTAATTCTCCTATTGTTCTAATAGAGGTAGGTGGGAGTGGTTACTAGTTTTGTGCCATCAGAGCGGAAACCATAAGCCCAAACAATTGCATTTTCTTAAAACGGAAACATCACCACAAGTGACAATTTTAAAATGGACTTCAAATTTTTCCTTGTTAAGGTATTAAGTTTAATTTTCAGAGTAACAAAGGTCCTCCAATGTATTATGGGGCAGCAAGGATCATGCTAGATGTTTCATTGGTAAGACAGATCTGGTTTGGTGCCCCATGCACGGGTTCCCGAAGAAATTATTTTAATTTAATTTATAATATATTTGACAAGATCAAATTCATACCATTCATTCTTATTTCATTATCTATTATGAGAACAAATTGGGAACCAAAAATATGATGAAGGGTGTAGTTTACTATGAGAGGAAGGGAGATTCATACCCATTTTGTGCACATTTGGTGAAAATCGTCTCATTTGAAGAGGCCACAATTCTTTGAGGCCATTTTCCAAAATCTTGGCATGTAGGATCCATTCATTTAACTTTAAGATACATGCATACTAGATATTTTGTAGCTGCAACATCCACATAAATTCTTCTCACTTTTATGATTTTCAGTCTTCTCAAGTGTTACTCCCAAGCTCACCTTCTAAGAAGATTTATGCCATTCTGAAAGAGGTTGTGGAATTTTTCTTTTCACATATCAATTATCCTTACTTGGAAGTTTAAAATCCATTCAATAAAATCCATTTGTGCAAATCTAATAATTGTGGCATTAAAATAAATTACCTTTCTTCAAGGATTTTTTTAACAGCTTAATGCTCTTGTCTATGGTTCTAAATCTTGTGTATAACAAAAATTGAGATATCTACAATGTATGAGAAAACGTCTTGGGAGAGTAAGTTATTAGGAGGGTAAAAAACTACTTTTAAGACTAGACATTTAGCTATGGTGTTGGTCATAAATAGAGAAAATATGGGGATCAGTTTATCTGAATCCGTACTACATCCAATGTGTTTCCCTATACCCTCAGTCCTTTTTAACAACCCATTTCGAGCATAGGTAGAGAATATGCTAGAAAAAACATGTTGTAAACCCATTGGACACATACACACCCCCTCTCTCTACAATATTAACTGGAAGAAAAAGAGTAATAAAACAAAACAAGCTTGCATGGCTTGTATTCACTCCGATAAGAAACATTTCCCACAATACGCCTCCATGGGACAATATTTCTCAAGCTCATTTTGTCAAATAGTCCATGTTCCTTGTGTAGGATTCCACATTCCTTTCAATATCTTGTCTCACAACACTTTTGTTGACATGTTTTTCATAGGCTCACAATAAACTAGTAGAAAATACAATTACACTTTAACAAAAACCATGTGTATCATCACACAACATTGACACTTTTTCACCAAGGGAAAACAATAGGCATCCAAAAACACAATAAACCCTCTAGAGTAAAACCTTCTACATAAATTCATGCATTTATAGTCCAAGCGCTTCCAAGAGAGAGATATACATGAGAATCATCTCGTTGAGTCATTTTATCATGAAGTCTTGCACGTTGTATATTCCCATAAAACATTTGACCAAATGAAGGAGTGATACATTTCGTCATTGAATATAATTATTGCAGCACACGTAAGATGTTGGTATCCCCACGAGGCATTCATATAGTGTCCTCATATACAAACATTTTTCTATCCAACATGATTTATGTCCTTTTCTTGCAAACTCTCAAACACATGTCTCCAATAAATGATATTTGTGCTTGAATGAGAAATGAGAGAGTGTCATTCACATTTCACATACCCACCTACCATAGTACTTGTAATTCAAAACATGACACATTCCCCGACACACTCCATACACCTCTTAAATGCTCCAACAACCATCTCCACTAACACTTCACCAAACGCATTTATTCAATCCTTTATTTTTATATTTTGTGTTCATTTATTAAATCTTGTTTTATTTATTTATTTCATTATATTATTCTGTTATTTAAAATTTTAATCCTCCTAAAATAAGCACTCTTTGAATGAGACTCAAGTTATATTATTGAAATTTCACACTTTACATAACTACCATCACCAACAATGCAAGAATTCCCAAGAAACATCTACGTGAGGCTTCCCGAACTCTAGGTCATGACCAACTCAAGGTTCTTAGATAACACACTATGGCTTGCAGTATAGAGGGAATCTTCCTAAACTTCAATCTCGAATTTGTATTTAATTTTTTGTTTTTTAAATTTTATTATTAGTAGATTAGAATAACACATTTGGGATCTCAGATGAACTAAAATAAAATTATCTCCAATCCAAATTATTTTTAAAAATTGATCATAATTGAGATTTGGGAGTTGAAAAATGGGAGGAACTATATTTCCCTCCACTTATAAGAACATCATCCTCAATGAAATATAATACCAAGGTGATAAGGATAATTAAGTGAGCAAGTAAAAAATGAAAAGACATATCTAGCGAAGAGAACTTTGTTGCTAAAATGTGGCCACAAGGTAGAAGAAACGTTTGAAAATTTCTTAATGTTCTATGAAGTGGTAGTTCCCTTTTACTAAATATTACTCAATTAGTATTTTCCTTTGCAACATTTTCCAATCTCAAGTCATTAATATTTCATTGTTTAAAATTTCAATTGATTTAATTTTATGGGTACCTAACATAAAATGACATCAAAATTTCACAAAAGGTTCATACACAACACCGACAAGCCATAAGACACCTTATTATCACATCTTCATGATTTTACCACATCACAAGACCAACAACCCAACCATAGAAATCAATATATAGTCCACACAACATAGTACTACACACACACAAGTCCTGGTACAATTAGTAATCATAACACAAGTTTATTATAACAACAAAGAATTCCCAACAATATGCACTCAATTTTCACGCAACTCAAGACAATAATTTTATCTACACAAAGGTGAAAATATGGGCTCAAAAATTATAACATCAATTTGGGGCATTAATCCTCAACAACATAAAACATAACCATACTCATATGATTACTCATAAATCATAATACCAACTCCATATACCTACCAATATCTATACTCCTCCCAAAACAACTCAATATACCTCCCATACAACAAAATGAAGACAAAATTTCCTTTTCTCTCAACCAAAGAGGCCAACACCCTATGGGCCTCGACACACATATAGTCTAGAAACCTCTAACCCAAGTGACATAATAACCTATAGTTTAAAAACTACACTAGTAATCAGAACTTCTTGGGGCATGCCCCCATACAACGAAGTAGGCCTATAGGTACCATAAATTTATGGTGGACCATTTTCCCTAATACAACCCATAACAAAATTATAACCAACATTTCAAAACATCAAAAAAATTTCCATGTGGCATAAAATTCAATCGGCTTGGGCCAAGCGAGAATATAAATTTAAAACTCAAGGAATAGTTGCTACAAAAATTCAACTTTCAATATAAGAAAAAATAGATAATTAGCCACAGTTAGTGTGAAAATCATTATGATAGTTCAAAATCAATTTAAATTTCAAAAATTACAAGTAGTAACTCAACCAAAAGTAAAATGGTAGAAATTGTTGGTTCTAGAAAAGGAAAGTAAAATTTAGGAATAAAACATGTATAGAGAAATATCACATCATGATCACTATGTGGCCTTATATTTCCACCCAATAGGTAATCATCGAGTTGTTTGCATGATATCAAGCCTGATATGGAAAAATAGGTAACAACATAAGTAACATCACATGTACATCAGATCTAGTATGGCATTGAGTTTACATCTTGGAATCCTCATAAGGGCATCAAACCCTATTTGACATAAATCACAACTTAGAAAACAACATAATAAATTATCAAATAATATAACTATAATAATATTTCTCTGAATGATTCCTCCAAATTCCCATAAGCCTCAACATATTTAGTATCATGTAGGATTTTTCAATGGAAAAACCATATAGGATAGAGACGTTGACCCTCATGTGTTGTACATTCAAGCCTCATGTGTTGTGCATTTGATAATATATTGAGCATGCTTGATGTATATCATACGAATTGAAGTGAATTTTCAGTCTACATAAGACTCTAGTTCTAAAATCGTACTTGGATCAAGGTTATGGGTACTTCGACACATGTCTTCTCTCCAAACATACACTCTTTATTTATTTCTTATCTTGGAATCAGTGAGTGTAGGGTAAAATAAATAACACAACTACGTTACTAACATAAAGATTATTTAATCACAACAACCATAACGTCTTACGCATGGTATATTAACGGGTATAACAGTAACATCATTTACACATCTCATAACACGTCATGTTTCCACATGACACACCCTAAAGTACAAGTACAATAAAATATGGCTCATAAGATTACCATATGCCCCTAATTAAGAATATGAATCCACTTTATGACACATGAAACATATATATGATGAAGATAGTTACTAACTTCACAATATATAAATAATTACAATACAACATGGTGACACAACAAAATACATTAAAACACGGTGGTGACATCACTGTATGATACAATTCACTGCAAAGCAATATTTTCATACAACATATTAATACACATGCAATATCACATAATAATAAAATGATCAAACACTTCGTGGTCCACAATAGCATTCCTTTCATACAACAACGAAATACATTATATTCAAAATTCAAATTTATTTGATGAATGAGAGAGTTAGTAATCTCATCATGAAACACATAAACATCATAACAGATCCACACTAAGTGGTATGCACAACAAGTGCATTCATATAATCATAAGTATAATGCTTTTCACATCACAACATAACATGACATTAATATTCCATCACCTCCACCATCATGCATAATCATCATAACACCAACTATCCCAAATGTTTGAGAACATGAACCTTCACTTTGATATCAAATGTCATGTCAATAATTTTGACACACAAATACAACAGTAAAAAAATACTGAATAACTTATTTGACTCACATTACTAGATACACGACACCACATTAGATCACTTATTATAACTTAAAACACATGATAAATTTTCACAAACATGAACCCACATAGATAACATGAAAACACTTGATTCACATCAAAGCCACTTTTTCTCAAATGACAACGTACAAACAATTATCCAACTACAATATAAATTTACAATTAGGAGTCCTGCTTTGGAGAAAAGGGACTCCTTGTTTTCAAAAATCATGTTACACATGGAAGGGTACATTTCACATGTGTTAACATTATAGAGGTTTTGCATTGAGTTTAAGTGATGAATCTCACATTTCACTCTACTTATAATTCATCATATTAAGGATTCATTCTCGATAGTTACAGGTTAATTACATGTTTCAACCATAAATTCTACTTCTTGAGTGATCCTAGGTTTAATGTATTCCCATCTACAGCAAGGGTTCTAATAAATTTTACAAGTCAAACTAGAGTGCAATATCCTTAACTCACAAGACCTTAGTAACAACCCAAGGTATTCCATTCTCAAGGCTACATGTTCATTATTTCATTAGCATCGTTTTTAACAATATTCATGCGTACAAAGTATGTGTTCATCCCTTAGAGTTGGTTTCAAAATTTAATATTTTTTATCACCTATGTACTTCTCCTTTATTACATTCACTTTATGATCACATTATGCATTTTAGTTGGTTTGACATTTCTCAAGGGCATACAATTTTAATAGTGGTCATTCGATAGTTTAATCTTTTTTAAAATTTTCTAACTAAATTTACAAAAATGAATGGAAAGGGCCCTCTACATGATATCCGATGAGAGAAAGATAAGTTACGATTCTCTTAAACTAGTGGAGTATGAGAGTAATAAGGTAAATGTGAAGGAGACTGATCAATGAATGAGGTGGTGAACACCAATGTGAAGGGGTTTCATGAGTAGGGGACCTAGGCCGACGAGATGGGCTAATATACCGATGTGGATGAAAAGGTCGTTGAATAGGTCATGTGGGAATATGAGAAATAGGTGCGGAATGTGCCTTATATTTGAGTGGCCAAGGAGTTCTATGCGTTGTAACTAGTGGAGAGATATCATCAATATTAGGATTAGGTAATGGTGTGCATGGTGGAACACCTTTGTGAGTGATAACTTGATTATTTTAAATTAACTTGAGACAAAAATGATTCATGGAAGGGATGGCTTGGGTGAAACAAATCCAAGGAATTCCCGAGAGCATGTCAAGACCTTTTATTGAAGATGTCATAGTGAATAGTGCAAGACCGGTAGGAGGCCTAAATGTAAAAGGAAGCCTAGTGTATCTAAAAGAATTAGGATCTGTATATGTGATATTCGATAAGGGAAATTTTATAGCCATGATAAGTTAAAGAGAATACACTAATAGGATCTTTAGGATAGATCATGGTGTTATTGTTATTACATAAACCAATATAAGAATTGATGTTTAACGAGTAAGTGGTGAATGTAGCATGCTAATCATGATTTGAAAATGAAATTACTTGTGGTGATGCATTAAAATACAAGACAAATAATTCAAGGGGACCTTATGAAGGAGGAAGCACAACTCGATACTAATGATTAGCGAGAAAGAATCGGGAGCTTGTATGTCATGTTTGGGAAAAGGGTCAATGAATATTTTAATCCTTTTATTATCGTAGACAATCTTATAAGTAGATGTATGAGGGATCTCGATTGAACTATTGTCAATTATATCCTAAATAAGATGCATGAGTTTGAATAAATGATTAGTGGAATGCCTAATGTATTGGTGATTGTCACATTTTGAGATCTCATCATAATTATAGCCATGAGAGTGAGATGAATCAATATTGAATGGCGGTGGAAGGGTGATTATATTTCTTTTGATTAGATGAGGCAATAAAAATTGAGATGCATTGGGTGATTTGGTAAAATTACACTTTGGAGGTTGTCATTTAAGATTTTCAAGTGGAGAGATAACATTAATAGTTTTTTTACTTCGGTGGGCTTAAGAAATGGCTTCAATGCTTATTTAGCTTGAAACCTATTAGAAGAGGATGAAGTAGAATCCTGATACCTTAATTTTTCCCTAGAGATTAGTTTGTCTTTGTAAAATGTAATCATATGACATAATTTATCAAATGAAGGATAAGAATCAAAGAAGACACTCACTTGAAGTGGTGGTAAGAGGATTTGAAGAAAAATATATTGCAATTCTGAATTAACAATTACATTGGTCATATTAGCTAGGATTTTATTGTAACATAAAACGTAGTTAGATAAATGCTCATTAGATCTTAGTTTGATTTGATATACTGATGCATACAAGAACTTGGCGCTAATATTGATTGAAAAGTGAGAAAGAAAATCATCAGCTAGATGCGTAAAATAAGTTACTAAATGAATAATTAGATGATAAAATAAACACATGGCATAATATTTAAGACTCCTAGGAAATAGCTTAGATAACAATGTATGATAATTCAAATAGTAGAGACATGCCACATGAAAATATCACCGATGATCTTGAGGGTCACTATGGCCATTTAAAGTGGGAAGCTTAGGGGTGAAATTTTTTTGGAGGAAGTGGATAAGCCAAAACACCGGTGTGAAAGGGGTATGAAGGATAAATAAGCAATCAAGAGATGGAGAGGAGTGTGAAGGATCTTGTTAAATTTAAATGATTTGAATTTACAGATCTTGGTATAAGGATGCTAGGTATTGAGTGTTGGAAGAAGAGACTTGTCATGTAATAGGAGTAAGAGTTGGAGTGAAATGGTTGGTAAGTGTGGGAATGGAAGTAGGATAAGTGGAGGTAGGTTGAATGGTAGAAGAGGAAGATTTCATTGCAATAGGAATGGAAGCAATATTAGAGGTGGGAGGGTTTAACCTAGCTAGGTTGGTTGATTCCTAACGAGTAGAAAATAAAATAAGCTCAGTGAGATAAGCTTTGGGATCAAAAAGGTATTCACAAGAAAGGGTTCATAGGTTTTAGCCAAGGTAGAAAGATGCCAAGATCCTTAGAAATAAGGTTAGGTTTGAGTGATAGATTCACCAAATGATTTAATTTGATTTGAATTAATTAAATCTAAGTATTACATAGTAACGATGTATAAATAATAAAGTACACAAATGAAACAAAAAAATAAAATTTAAAATATTAAGTACAAAGAAAAATATGAGTAAGAGGACTTATTTGATTTATGCACAACCTAAAAGTGATATGATTAGGAGATGTGATGAACAAGACGTAACCATCGTCAGTAAATAATTTTGTAAATTCAGAAGCTTGTGAAGAAGCTCATGAATTTGAAGATAATTTTGGATGCACAGCTTTCTCTCTTTGATCACCCGATATTCACACTATGATCACTAATGATACATGTAACATTCTAAATAAAATTTCACCTCCATAAGCCTAGAAACCTCATCAAACCTAAAAATAAAATTTGTAAAATGGAGATTCAGAATGGACCTTGGTAGTCACCCGATAATAAACATACAACCCAACACTACACTACATCTCGGACTCCATGTAGTTATTTTGAGTGTATGTAGAAATTGTTGCCTAAAATGCCCTTGTGTAAGTTGCACATGATAGCAGGATGTATTTATAACGTAGCAATATATTATAATGTGTGGATAGAATAGAATGAAATTCCACTTCCTATAATGTGTATGCAGAGTATGCAGTAGCTTTCCATTGAATGGATGCTAGATGGATTCCTTGGAGTTCTTTAAGTGTGTTTTGAATGCAAGATTAGGAGATGATAGTAATACTTAGTGTTTAGTCCTTTATTTTGAAGAGATAAATATGTATTTATATGATTCCCTTATTTGAATTTCCTAATTGAAAATTGGAAGGCAACCCACAACTGAAAAACATGCCCAAAAGATAAAAGAGACCGAATATTAATGATCAACATAGAAAAGGGTCGTGGTTTCCCAAATGGGACAAGTGCACCTGGCACTAGCGTCTTGATTTGTGGAGGGTTTATGAAGCTATAAAAGATAAATTAGTTAAGTTTTGAATGGGATTTAGGGTGTGTAAGACCAAAGAAAAAGTAAAAAATAGAGAAAAGAGGCCAAAGATAATTGTAAACCACTAGTTTTAACTTTTAGAAATCATGTAAATGCTAACATTGTTTTAGAACCTAGAAATCAACCAAAGTGAGTGATTTTAAATGTCTCAGTAATAAGATGAGTAGAAATTTTCAATGATAAATCATTAAATACAACATATCAAATCTTGAATTCCTTTTGTTCAGCGTAATTGTAACTAACAGAGAGGGTTATTCCTGGGCCGGTATGGAAATCCTTACACTCAAGTGTAAAATACATGCATCCATAATTTCAAGAAAACCCAATCATAAAGTAGGGAGATATAGATATAGGGAGAGAGAGAGAGAGAGAGGAGGTCATTTCTTCACACATTCACATTCTATTGCATTTTTAATGATAGAGAGGAGAGTAAGGAAGAGAAACAAGATAGAATCCATTCTCTTTTAGATTCACTTTGTATCATAACCACATACATCTCATATCCAATTTTCATTTCATTTCAAACCCATATACATTTTCAACCCATTTACATTTTCAAAACCAACCAAAATTTCATAGTTATTTCTAGAGAGAGAAGAGGGAAGAGAGAGAAACATCATAATTTATGAAAACCATTCATATAATAAATTGATCAATTCACACTATATAAATTATGGAAATGATATATACAAGATTCTAAGAGTAATTAGAAGTATAAAGGGACCTTGAGGAGGTTTGTCTAGCTAAAGTTACAAATTTACAAAATTTGGCTAAAATGGCTAAAGTGCTTACAAACTGGGTCCCAAAAATACTCGTTTTAAGATCAAAAAGAAAGTTTGGTGATTCCTCAATACTAACCTCTATGCATATGATTCATTGTATTTGATGAAAAATGAGTGTGATGAATAAGGATCAAGTTATAAGGTAAACTCTAGTGCCAAATATCTTATTTGTGTGACAAACACTAGTCACTCAAATATCAACGAACCCCAAAGATGTAACGCCCAAACACTAGGGGACCAAAACCGTGCTAAAAATTCACCAACCACTTATGAAAAATTACGTGGAATTTTATTTAATCATTCATACATTGTGTTTATACAAGGTTAAAGTAAATTAGTTCATTAATTAAATTTTCCTGTCTACCAAGTGCTACGCTCCTTAGAAGGGTTGGAACTAAATTAATGATTAAATATTAATATTTAATTTCCCAAAATTTTATTATAGATTCAAATCCTCCTTCTTAGTTCCCACTAACTTTATTAAAATATTTCCCAAGCTAGTCCCGTTTATTTTAACAATTTAAAATTCCCCTTTTATTTATTTAAAATCATCTCCTTGGGTTTAAATTTAATATATTTCTCTAAATATATAATACTCATGCTACGAATTAAATTATTTATTTAGCTATACATTTGGATTTATTCATTTTAATCCTTATAATTTATTTGTTACCACATCACCTAACCCACTTCTACACATGTATAAAGTGCCCTAGGTGACCCCTTTAATTAAAAAACCCATACATTGTTTAAAACATCTAATCCCATCAAATACCTACAATTTAAAAAGTGTAGGATCTAATCTCCACCCTTGGATTAGATCAATAATATCCCTTAGATTTTAGGTTTGACTAAAAACCCTAATTATCCTTATAATTCCTCTTTTATTCATTTTATGTCCTAATTCCTCTCATTTGCATATTTCATTTTTGGAGGTAGAGAAAAATGGAGGCTATGGAGGTTTGAGCAAAACCATGGAGGGCTATGGAGATTTCCTTACCATAGATTTGCAAATGAGGGATATTCTTCTTCCCATTTTACTCTTTCTTCCATTTTCTTTTGACCTTAGGGTTTGTAATATGCAATTTTTTTTTTTAAAGTTTAACCAGATTTCTGGTTGTGGGTATTTGTTTACCCTCTTGGTTATTTTTCTTAAAATACTCGGTTACACTCGATTACATAAATGCAGCCTACAATGTTGGAGGCTTTGTGTTTGGGAGTGCCCCCTTTTACCAAAGTGTCTTTTGTTTTATATTGGGGTGGAGTGGGGAGGGTTCGGCCCTTCCCAAAACTCTTTTCCTAATTTAGATTAAATAGTGGGGGAGGGGAATGGTGGGATTTCCTGCAAAACCCCCAAAACATATAAATTTTTTTATAAAAACTCGACAATGTGGGGGTGGGGGAGAGGGGTAGCCCCTCCTCCCCACCACCCACACTCCTCTAGTTAATTCTTTTTTAATAAAAAGAAAAGTGGGGGAAGTCGCCCCATATATATATATATATATATATATATATATATATATATATATATATATATATGAATATAATGAATGGTAAATTTGTTATTTTGTTATAACATAAAACTGGTTCTTAATAAATCTTTTATTTTCTTTTTGTTTAATAAATAACTCTATATATATAAGTATAAACATTTATGTAATATATGTATGAACTAATGTATTTATACATTTCCTTTTTTGTTTGTAAAAGAATATCTAAACAAATACATTTGTATAAGTATAGATATAACTTATAGGTCTTCTATTATTTTCTTTTTAAAAAAACTAATACAAGGGAAAGGGCGAACATATAGATGGATAGATTGATTGATTGATTTAAAATGGAAATTCATTGCATTTCTCTTTTTGTAATATTGTTTAAATTATAACCACAATGATAGGTTTCTACTACTTATACATCCATTTGAGAAATGGAAATAAATGTAAACATATCCTAATGTATGCTTCCTTTTTATAAATTTCAAGAATTAGAAGAACATTTTGAAAGTAAACAACTCATACACTTCAACGTACTTCCATTTCTAGAGAATAATGTTTATATTTACAATAAGATGCAAACTTAAAGTTAAGTTGTAGGTTTTAAATGAAATACAACTCTTAATTGGTTACAACATTTAAATGCCTTATTTCACTCATAAATATTTCTATTTCAAATATAACCATTTCAGATTTTAATAAAATGCATATTTGATTTAAGTTGTAGATTAAAAACTCAATACAATGCAAAGGATATGACACTTTAATGATGTGCAACTTTCAATCATACACATTCCATGGCTTGGTAACTCATAACAAGTTTTGAATAACTAATTTACAAGGACTCAAATTTAAAATATAAATATAAAAATGCCCTCCACTCAAAGGTGGAGACAACAAGTTACATATTACAAATAATTTGTCTTTATTTTGTGTAAAATACACGTGTATCTTCATCACAATGAAGCACTTGCAACTCCATTAGGTTTTCTCCTTCTTTAACACAATAAAAGGCAGGGAACATAGACAACACTCGCCTCCAAACCTTATTCCAATGATAAGGTGAATCCAACATTCTCATTGGCCCTCAAGCCCCAAAAATGGAGCAATAAGGGATGTATTACAACCATGGAAATTTCAAAAATGATTCAACAAAATATCTAAACACACAAACTTGCAACACATTAAAAATAAACATAAATAATAAGATTTAAACTCTCCATAAAAACATATATGCTTCAAAGTAAGATAGGGGAGAAAATAACATGGAGCCATCTCCTTATACCTCCTAAGTGGGATGCCGGTGTACCCAAACATCTTCAAGTGAATTATCACAACCACATACAATTCCTTTTCTCTCCATTTTCAAAATGCAAAATGATATAAATCCTTTTATCGTTGCATAGGTTGAACACCCCTCTTACACTACCTCTACAAAATTCTTGCATACTCTCTTTTACCTCAATAATATAGACTCCACTTCCCTCCCCAACACCATGCTTAAGACAAAAATCTATCCAAGCATATACTCGAATCGATTACATGAATCTAATTTAAAATAAAATTCACAATAAGAACAAGAATACAAGGTGTAGACCCTACCTTGCCATTATAAGTTTCCTCGGTCTTCAAGTAACAAAATTCAACCTCATCCCAATCCAAGATAATACAAGGGCAAGCTCCCAAAGTTCCCAAGCAAGATGTACAAGCCAAATCACCAAAATATACAAGTCTATAACCAAACCAAGTAACCCCAATAACTCCAAAATAACTCAAACAAATAGAAAATGTGGAGAGGATGGTGAGGTGGCTTATTGTAGGATTCCACATCACCACTCCTCCAATCCACCTCACTTAGTCAAACACAAGGACCAAGTGAAGTGTCCACTTCCTTCGACATCTATTACATTTGATTTTGATATTGTTGGCTATACGTATGGACATTATTGTATCATTTTGACTTAGCATGATGTTAGATGATTGAGATACTTGGACTATGGTTGGATTTTGATTTATAGTATTATGTGTGTGGATTATTAGAGATATGTTATATTGATGATGATGGATTGTCGACATGGTTATATATTCTGACATTCGATGTTTTCGTTATATTGAGTAGGCTTTAGCAGTTAAACTAATCTTGCAATTTTAATTGATATTGATGAAATGTAGAATTGAGATGTTGTTGAAATTGGAAATAATAATATTACTTGTCTAGATGATGATTTAATTTAATTTATATGTGGATGATTGTTGATTTATATTGTATATTTTATCTTGGATGTTTTGATGTGGCCACAAGGCCGAAGGAGGTATTTTATGTTTTGCAGGTAAAACATAACACAACAACCCACAGGGGATTGGAAACCAACCACATCAGAATACTGGATGGATTCAACAAGGGTCACCGTGGAAACTTGTATTGTGTTTTTTATGTCTTGTTTGTTGTTGGGGAGTCCCCATGGGGGATTTCCTCCAAATTTTACCAAGGGGCTTTTGTGTTGTTTTTTTAATTTATTTCCTTTGTTTAATTTTAGTATGTGATTTTATTATGATGTATTTTCCTTTTATTAATTATTTAATTTGTGTTTAGAATAGTAAATTAATCATGTTACTAAACTAATCATAGATGGGAAAAATAATTCATTTATTAGATTAGATGGCTCTTTGGTTTATGTGTTTTAAGTTGAGTGTATGTGACCTTGAGTGTGACACACTCTATCCCATCTTGGAAATTCGGATTTGGCCTTAAGGGTCAATTTTGGAGGACACTTTAAAGTTGTCCCACACCTCTAAATTTATTATACCAACCCTACCTATGGGTTGGGGGTTCAAAATAGACCCCATCATGTGTTTTGGAAGACAAAAAGGTAAAATTTTATTGCACTTTCTTACATATAATTAATTTTAGTCCTTAAGGGGTGTGGGTTGGAGTGGTGTGTGTAAGGGGTTGTCATTACCTCTCAACCACCCATTTAATTTCCTTGGAGTATGGGTTTGACTTGGGTGATGTGGAGTGGAGAAGAAATGATGTGGCATCCTACTTTGAGCCACCTCCTCCTCCTCCTAATTTCTATTTATTGAAATTTTTTAGAGGTAATTGGGGTTACTCACTTATTTTTGGAGCTGTTTTTTTAGATGCTTGCTTGTGACAGTTTAAAAAGTTCTTAGAAAATTACTTGTGTTGAAGATTTTGGGACTATATTTCAAAGAGGATATTTACCATGGCAAGGTAGAATATTGCTCTTTTATTTTTCACCTTGTTTCTTGCATTTTATGTGATTGTGGACATTTTGTTCTTGTTTTAAGTGTTGGGTAGTATGTTGACCTTAGGTTGTGTTGAGATTTGGATATGGGGATGAAATATGTTGGGAGGCATAAGAGATTCTTGTTGGGTTTAGGAGGGAGTGGGTTTTGGATGCCCCACCTTATTTTATTCTATTATGTTATGTATTGTGGGAGCCATAAGAGAGAGGGAGGCATAAGAGTGAGGGAGGCATAAGAGACATAGTTTTGTTGTGAGGGAGGCATAAGAGACTTGGGATTGAATGTGTGTTGGAGGGATTTAGAGGTGGGCATCCAAACCCTTGGGAGGCACAAGGGCACCCCCATTTTTCCTATCTCTTTTTGGCTATTTTAGAAGCCTTTGTTTGGGAATTCTTTGTGTTTAAAAATAAGTGTTTTGTGGTTATCTTTCTTATGTGATTGGTTGTTTGAAAGTGAATGTTGAAGAATTGTTTTAGTTTCCATGTGTTGAAACATCCCTTATTGCCTTGTGGTTGGGGCTTAAGGGCCAATGAGAAGAATTGCTTCTTCTTCTCATTGGAATTTTTGTTGGGTGGAGAGTGTTGCCTCTCCCCCATTTTTGGTTGTTGTGGTCAAGTGATGAGAAGATGGAGCTTGGTTGAAGATTTGATTTTGGAGCTATGATTGAAAAAAATTGTATTTCATTTTAGCTTTCATTCTTGTAAGATTTCCCACTTTAAGTGGAAGATATTGTATTAATATTTTTGAAGAAAATTTGTATTGATTATTGGTTATTAAATTTGTATTGTATGTTGAAGAGGGAAAGAAAGATTTGCTTTTGTAAAGCTAGTTTTGTTGTAATAGAAAAGAAGTTTATAAAGGGAAATATCTTACTCCCATTGTGGTTGATTTATTTCCCCACAAAAATGTGTTGCTCTTGTTCTAAATAAATTATTAGAAGTTAGTAGTTCTCATTTTAAAACTTATTGAAAACTTTGTTATAATTGTTTGTGAGAATGGTTGGAATTTGTAGTTTGTAAAAGGAATGAAATAGTTACTTCTTTTGTATTACATGAAACTTATAGAGTAGTGAAAAATTTATAGTTGTTCATTCTCTTATAGTGGTTGAAATAAATTTTAAACCTATTTAAGTGGATGGAAAGAACTTAAGTTTTAAATTGTATTTTACTTGGTCAATCAAATAGCTAAATTTCTAAATCTAGTGGAGTAAAGAAATTGTATGGTTACTACAAGCCCTTAGTCTCAATTTGATTTGGAAATATTTAGTATTCAAAATCCTATATGCTTATATAAGTACCATTTTTCAATTAAGTAAGAATAGTAGAAGGGAAAGAAAATTTAATTGTGTTCTATGAATTACTATCAAGCTATGCAAGGAATTTTAAATAGGACACTAAGTTTAGCCATTAATCCAAAAAAAAAAAAAAATTAGTTTTGTATCCTATATGCTACTATCAAATTATACAAAAAATTTAAGTATGAAATTAAAATTAATTGACACTAATAACCATACGAATACTACCACTCGACAATTGTATTAAAATATTATTAATATTAAATTCTTAATGATATTAAAATAATATTATTATTAAAGTAATATCAATATTACAACATTTTAATATAAAATAAAATAAAATAAAATAAAATAATTGAAAAAAAAAAGAAATATTGAAATGGTAATATATATATATATATATATAAGATATGCATTAAGTATAAAGCATTACAAAAAGAGTTAATCAAAAATTTAGTAAGTTTGCATTTTTCGTATGGTCTACCCCAATTTCCTTACCATTAAATAATTTAACCCCCACTATTGTATATAACCCCACGCATTGCTACTACGCACTAATTAAATCCTGCGCATTCTTTTGGGTATTTGCGGACTTTGTAATTTTTTTCAAATCCACGGCCAAACTCTCTTTATATATATATATAATCACTATATGCTATCATTATTTCGGGATTTTAATTAGAAGGAAATTCAATAAAATATATACGTATATATGTGTGTGTACAAATGTATATACATATATCTATATATATATTCTTCTCCCAAATGAAAGAAACTACCAAATTTAACCATTTAATCAAAATTGGGTAAAAATCCACAAGCCCATTTGGGAAAATCGAATAGATTTGAGCTAAATAAAATATACAAGCACATTTAAAACCCTAGGAGAGGGTGTGAATAAAATAAGAAAAGAATGGAGCATGTTCATCCCTCCCAAGAGCTTGAAATGGCCTCTAATGGCTTCCTTCTTCTCCTCCAACAACCTGTAAAAACAAAAGAGAAATAATAAGCCAAAAGAAAGAAAGTAGTTTTCTTAAGCATACTTTAGGGTTAGTTGTCCTTCCTCATCTAAGGGTCCTAAATGAATCCATCCAAGGGATGAAATTCATCCCTACAAAAATTAGGTGGGGAGTGGGTGAGTGGAATTTGAATTTAAATTTAAATGTTTAAATTCTAAAATACATGGGTTGACTTTTAAGGGGTCACTTTATGGGGTAGGGGTATGTTTATTATTCTAACCCCATGTCAAATGAAGACCTTGTTAATTGTTTTAACCTTGTGGAATTAAATAACTTTAGTATTTATTTATATTGGCCCCTTTTACCCTTGAGATTTAAATGTGGGATATTTAACTATAGTGGAATTAATTTGTTTATTAAAATAACACTTAGGGAGAAATTAACCATGCTTGGTCTAATTAAGTTCATTAAAGTATAATGTGGGTTTTAATATTTTTATAATGGGGAAGATTTTATCAATAAATATAAATGAATTAGAGACATTAATGGGACAATTGTATATCAAAGCCTGTTTGTAGGCATATTTTCAAAAAAAAAAATTCCATAATTTTCTAGTTTGTCCTAGGTTGTTCTCTGGTTTCATGCCGATGGATTTTAGTGGGTCTTACACTTGGTATTAGAGCCATGGGTTCAAATCTTTCACCCTTGGGCACACAGAAAACACAAGACAAGCACATTAAACTTAGAAAATAACTTTATTTGGAAATTTTATATTTTAATAAACTTACAAAGCTGGAAAAAACCTAGAATGATGAACTAACTCTCGCCTTGGTCCATGCAGGGCAGCGATGGACCGAGAGAGGGGTTGTTAAACGTAGATCTAGACTTTCCACCTCTAGATCAAGTGGTAGCGGCCATTCTACCCCAGATTTTATAGACGCTTCAGGATGTCAATGCCACTATACATGGAGGGTCCTTAGGAGGATAAATTACTAGACAAGATAGGGAGCCATTAGTTGAGGCTCATGCATCTCCTCGACACAACGAGGAGCATAGGCGTGAGAACTCCCGCATGGAGTCGGATAGGGCGGAGTTACTTGTAGAGGGGGCATGGAGACAGGATTTCAGGACAAAGGGACATATCTCGGATCCCTAGGTAGAGGGAGGAGCATGCAGAAAGACCTAGGGGTCGCTAGTCATCGGTGGCAGACCATATCAGGGAGATCCTGAAGCTATGAACATCTCACTATTCTAGAGATATAGGTGGTTTTTAGGCAGAGGCCTTGTTGGTGAGATTGAGCAGATTCTTCAAGCTCTTCCCTTGTACTAGCAATAAGAAAGCTTGTGTTGTAATCCATCTTCTAAGGGATGGAGGTGGTGTATGGTGAAGGATCAAGAGTATAACCTCCATGTTGACTCACAAACAGCTTGATTACTTGGGAGATCTTTGATGAGCAGATTCAGAGAGTAGCTATTTATCCGAGAAGGTTTATTCTATAGAGGATACATGAGTTCCACGACCTCCATCAGGCATCTATGAATATAGATTAGTATGAGATTCAATTTCTGGACCTAATCCAGTATGTTGATTATATGTAGGATGAGAAGGTTTAGATTCACATGTTCATTAGGGGCTTGAATTTGGATTTGGGTGGTACGGTCAACATTCACTACCCAAAGACCTTAGCAAAGGCCATGGAGAAGGCCTATATTACAGAGGAGACATGGGGAAAGACAAAGTATGCTAGGGACATAATTGAGCCACATCCAGCAGATGCAGGATAGCAGGTCGAAGGGGCCGAGTTCCTCCTCCTTCGATGGATAGGGTTCAAGTATAATTGTAATTGAGGCCACCACAATAACCACCTTAGTAGTAGAAGATGACTCATCCACCATTCAGACCTTCTCAGAGATTTGATGCTCAGAGGGGATGGAGTATGGGGCCTCCTCCTAGGGGTCCCATTAGGACACAAGGTGCACCGAGAGCTCATTTAGCAGGAGCTTTTCAATAGAGACCTCACCAGTCAATAGCCGGATCATCAGGATCCATAACACAAAACTCTAGAGTACTGGATAGAGTTACATCTCATTGGAGAGGACGGACAATTTTTATGGTTGTGGTGTTGTCGAAAATCATTGTTGAGAGTGCCCATAGAACCCTAATAACAAGGATAAGACGTAGATTTCAGATCCTAATGTTGGCAACATGGGGCGCACCATCGATCTATACATTGGGCAATAGTACCGTGATAGAGACTATAGGTAGCATTTTTGGTATTCCTACCTCCATTCTATTTGATTCTGGTTCATCTGATTCTTTTATTGCACCATATTTAGTAGAGTGTTGCAGGCTGGTGGCAGTTAGGAAGGGTCTTAGTTGGGATGTCAAAATGGCTTCTGGAGCCAAAATATTTGTAGACTCCTTAGTTAAGGAGTGTGTAGTTGATTTGGGACCCTTCACCACTACCTCAGATCTTTGTATCCTTCCGTTGGGTTTGTATGGAGTCATCTTGGGCATGGATTGGTTGTCTACACATAGAGCCAGAGTGGATTGTTACCATAAGACTATATCATGTATAGATGATCTAGGAGTTGAGTTAGTGATAACAGGGTTAGAAGGCTTGTTTCCATCAGCACCATCTCCATAATGCAACTTTAGGAGTGTGTGCGATGGGGTTGCTACATGTATATTGTTACAGTTAGTAACATATTTGAGAATGGGTCTCTGGGACATCTCTTAATGACCATCACATCTTTAGAGAGTTTTTGGATGTCTTTGCATGGGAGCTATAAGGGATTCCACCTCCACGTGAGATATATTTTCACATATATTTGGTTCCGAGTGCAGAGCCTATCTCACGATCACCTTATCGGATGACTACCCCTGATATATGTGAGCTCAAGTTGTAGCTTTAGGGAATTTTGGAGAAAGGCTTAATTCGTCCTAGTGTGTCTCCTTGGGGTGCACTGGTGATTTTTGTAAAGAAGATGGATGGATCCCTGCGGTTGTGTATTGATTACCTCCAATGAACAAAGTAACAATCAAGAATCGTTACCCCCTTCCGCGCATTGATGATTTATTTGATAAGATGAAGGGGCAACAATTTTCTCTAAGATATATCTTAAGTCAGGTTATCATCAATTCAGGATCATGGAGGAATATATTCATAAGACCACCTTCCAGTATGAGATATGGCCACTACAAGTTCATAGTAGTGTCTTTTGGTCTGACGAATGCCCCCAAAGTGTTCATGAGCTTGATGAATGGGGTGTTTAGGAAATTTTTTGATCACTTCGTGCTCATTTTCCTTGACATTTTGACTTACTCACATACACATTAGGAGCATGAGGAGCACCTTTTCTAGTTTCTTCAATGTCTTTGTGAGGAGCATCTTTATGAGAACATGGAGAAGTGTGCATTGTTTTAGATAGAGGTGCAATATTTAGGTCAAATCATCTCTGGGGAAGGTATCACAGTCGATCCTTCCAAGATTCGAGCTATTATGGATTGGCTAGTACCCACTAGTGTGACCGAGGTGTGTAACTTCATGTGCTTGGCAGGATATTATAGGAGATTTGTATAGGACTTCTCTCGGGTTATGCACCCCATCACTTCCCTTCAAAGTGGAAAGGGTAGAAGTTTGTATGGTCGACAGGATGTGAGTAGACCTTCGAAACTAAAGGAATGCCTCATGATAGTGCCTATTATTATAGTGTAAAATACTCGGGTGAGTTCTTTGTTTGCACAAATGGTTCTTTGGCAGACTTGGAGGTATGAAGATGCGGGAGGGCAAAGTAGTTTCTTTTGATTTTCGCAAACTCAAGAATTATGAGATCTATTATCGGACTCCCGACCTTGATCTTGCAAAAAAATTTCATGCCTTCGTGCCATGGAGACCCTTCCTTCTTGGTTGGAGATTTACACTCGGGATGATCACTTAAGTCTTCGCCACCTCTTAATGCAACCCAATCTCAACGTTCATCGGCGTCGTTGGATGCGATTACTTATGAGTATGACACGGATATATAGCATGTGAAGGAGAAGGATAACGTGGTTGCATATGCCCTAAGTAGATGGAGACATGTGGTAATGGACACTTAAGTGGGTACAAATTTACGAGTAGGATATTGCAGCAACTTCCTCATGACAACTTCTAGCTTCCATCCAGAGGAGAGATTGAGTCTCAAAGACCCATTGAGGGGAGATTTAATGGATTTATATTAGAGTAAAATATCCTTCTCTCGACACACAAGTCAGATATATGTTCCCGGAGATGGAGGCTTGAGACATGACATCTTGATAGAGGCTCATTGTGCACCTTATTCAGCCCATCCTGGGTAAAGAAGAAGCACGCCACCTTAAGCGCTTATACTATTAGAGGGGACTTGAGAGAGACATGGCTCAATTTGTGTCACGTTATTTAGAGTTTTAGAAGGTGAAGGCCGAGCATCATCATCCATCCGCCTTCTCTTTCCTCATGCTATACTTGGAGTGGAAATGAGACAAAATTTCCATGGACTTCATAGTTGGGTTACTGACGTCAAGATACCACCACGATGCCATTATGTTCACGGTAGATAAATTAATGAAGGAGGCTCATTTTCTCTCTTGAAGAATACCTACATAGCTAGTGTAGTGGCATGGGTATATCCCGATGAGATTTTCAGATTACAAAATATTCTATGGAAGATTATTTGTGACCGTGATCCTTTATACACTTCTCACTTTGTGTGACTACAATGGAGTATGCTCTTAGGAAAAGATCAATTTTAGCATAACCTATAACCCCGAGACAAATTGATAGACTGAGTGGGTGAATCATATCTTGGAGAACATGTTTATGATGTACGTCATGGATCATCATCGAGATGGAGAAGTATTTGTACTTAGTGTATTTTTCCTACAATAATAGTTTTTAGAGTTTGATAAGCATGGCTCCTTTTCAGCCTTTGTAAGACAGAGTGCAGGACACCTCCGAGTTAGGACATGTTAGACGATAGGGTTTCTCTTGGACCATATTTACTATAAGACATGGAGTAGTAGGTTTTATCATTAGGCAAAGATTCTAGGAGGCTCAAGAGCAGGAAAAGAAGTATGCAGATCAGCATAGGACGGACCATAGTTTTGAGGTGGGCACGAACATGTTTCTTCGTGTTAGGCCACATAATATCCCTATCCATTACGAAAAGGGTTCTACGCTTGCTGCTAGGTTTGTGGGTCCCTTTGAGATCTTGGAATGTATCGGTCCTTTGGCCTATCGTATAGCATTTCCACCCATCTTTTCTCACATCCATAATGTATCTCATGTTTATGTACTTAGGATATATATTACATATCCTTATAATGTGCTAGATTGGAACTCTTTGCATGTGCAGGATCAGGGGCAGGTGATGGTAGAGCCCATCTCAGTATTCTAGATCACAGGACCATGGGCCTTTGCGACAAAGATATTGATCAGTTTTGGTCCAAAGGGGACAAGTATGATAAGACTACTACTACATGGTAGGATGTTACAATGTTTGCGAGTCCAGTTTCACACCTATTTCACTAACTTCCAAGAAGAAGTTGAGTTTAAGGGAAGGGGGGTGTAGTGCCCACTTCCCTTCGACACCTATTACTTTTGATTTTAATATTGTTGGCTATACGTATGGACATTATTGTATCATTTTGACTTAGTATGATGTTAGATGATTGAGATACTTGGACTATGGTTGGATTTTGATTTATAGTATTATATGTGTGGATTATTAGAGATATATTATATTGATGATGATGGATTGTTGACATGGTTATATATTCGACATTCAATGTTTTCATCATATTGAGTAGGCTTTAGCAATTAACCTAATTTTGTGATTTTAATTGGTATTGATCAAATGTAGAATTGAGATGTTGGAAATTGGAAATAATAATATTACTTGTCCGGATGATGATTTAATTTAATTTACATCTGGATGATTGTTGATTTATATTGAATATTTTATCTTGGATGTTTTGATTTGGTCACGAGGCCAAAGGAGGTATTCCATGTTTTGTAGGTAAAACATAACACAAAAACCAACGGAGATTGGAGACCAACCACGTCGGAATATCGATGGATTCAACAAGGGTCACCATCGAAATTTCTGTTGTGTTTTGTTTGTTGTTTGGAGGTCCCCATACATACCCAAAATTATAAGGTCTTGTCTTGCCGCGAACAACGTAACACGTGCCCCAATGATGATACAGTCTCCTTGCAAGGTGTTCGGGATCCGAAAAGATCTCTAAGCGTCCGTTAACATCCCGCATGCCCCACTTAGCCCCGCGTGCTTTGTTTTCCCTTTTCCCCTCTTTTCTTGGAATTTTTCTCTTCAATGACGAAACCGCCACCTGCACAGGCAACGGTCTCGTGACCGTACCGTCAAATTTGAACAGGCGGCTCCTATAACCGATGCCCTACTTAGGGCGGCGGTCCTTTACGCATTTTCCAGAAAGCTCTTTTAACACGACTCACGTAATTTCAACGTTTTACCATCTTTCTTTCACCACCATAGGCTTGCATTTATGATTCTGGTTCCCTGGAATAGTGTTTTTCCATTGTTTATAGTTTAAGAGTTCTATTTGGCTTTTACCTTGGGTAAATGCAAATGCTATAAATAGTTGGCTTGTGCTCAAGAAAATGGCCCCTCAAATTTGCCTCTGATTTCTCTTTGCAATAGATTTAGTTTTCATTTTTCTTAGAATGCTTAGTTTCTTTCATTGCATGCTTAGTTAGCATTGTTTTACTGTTAGTAAGCCACATATCCATCTTGTGCAAGCACTGCTGTTATTTTATCCAATCCATTGGAGTAGAATAGCTTAGGAAGCCATTAAAGTTGCAGGTTTTTCTCCTCAAATAGGATAGTTTTAGGTTCTGGACGCTTTATGTTGCATGAATCGCAATAGATCCCACTAGGAATTGCATAAGCCAAGCTCTGTACTCTTGCGCTATCCCTCTCCTACTCGCATTGTATTCAGTCAGTATTCTGAGCTGCCTTTATCCCAATATCTACTTCTGTTGATGCTAGCATTACACGCTTTTCTGGATCCATGTGAACACGAAGGAACAAGGAGATCACACTGAGGGGACAAGATCACACACACTATTGAATTCGCCACTGTTATGCAGAATCCAGGTTCTAGCTTTCAAAGCTCTAGTTAGAATCATATCAAATAGAGTAGTTAATTGCTTTATTTCAGTCAATTCTACTCTCGATATTGCGAGGAAGTTGTGGGATTGATAGTTTCTAAGAAACTATGATTCACTCTTCACTTCTGAGGTAGGATCGAGAGTCTTGCAAATAGATTAGATAAGTTATTTCATTGTTTAGAATAGATCTACAAATTACACAGACAAATAGCTATACTCGGTTATCTTGTTTGTTTTAATTATTATCTTAGCTATCAATTCTAGATATTTTAAATAGCTGCTTTCTTAAATTCATAAAGTTCATCAGAAAACACAAAAAAATAGGGAATCATATATGCTATAGATATATTTCACATAGTTAAATTTCATTTTACTATAGTTCGTTTTATATTGTTGCTTTTGCATGACAATTACGGGACCTAGAGAACCCAGGGAATACGTATTCGAGCCAATCATGCCTCAGCCCAATCTCATCACAGCAATAACTGATATAGATCAAAATCTTAGGATCCAAGTCTTCCGAACAATGGTAAGCTTGCAACAAATCAATTCCCAGTTGAGCGGGCTAAACATAGAAGACGACCGAGCGCACACGTTTTGGTCAAATCAACCGAATTACAGATTACCCTAGGCAACATTCATATGACTGTAGAAGGGCTTGAAAGAGAACAAACCTTTGGTTGTGATCCTTTGGTCCCACAGCCAGACGTAGGAGACATTCTCATAGACATAGATACCAGCCTAAGAATTCAGGTTGCAAGAACGCCTGTGAGGCACTCTGAGAAGATCGCACAGCTACTTTAGTTTTGAATATAGAGGCTGAGAAAGCATACGATTACTGGGTGTTAGGGATTAGGAACTAATTCTACGCATGACCATAGCAGGACTACAAAAACAAGAGTCTACGGTTGCGATCCACAAATCCCGCAACCCAACGAATCCGTAAGTCAATCAGACATAGACATTGGCCTACGCACACTAGTATTCAGATCCACTCCACTTCCACCTATCATCATCGAACAGTTATCCTTACTAGATATAGCAGCTAACAAAGCTAGAGAGTTCTGGACTAGGCCAGAGAATCGTCCATAGAGTCGACTATATTCACTATCCACCATATGACCTTATCTGGAGACATACACAAAACTATCCCAGGTCATTTTCCACGTATTCCACAACCCATAGATCGAATCACGCCAGAGCTCAATATTGATTGGAGCCTTCGAGCAGTCATCCTTGCCGATCGATCTATCACACCAGTTCAGGTTAGAAGGGCCTTCTTTGCCTTAGATTCACAAATTCCACTAGTGCGTATTGAAGACATTAGATTGCCTAACTAGTTTGTCACATCCTATACATATTCCATACCCACCATTGTCTCGGCACGACCTCGGGAGGTTGGGTGCGAGGAAGAGTTACTTAGAGATTCCCATGCTTGCATGTCACTTTTCCGTCGTACAAAATTGGTGAACCCGACGTGAAAAAACAACTGTTTCACCTTCTATACCTCATTAGCCTTCACATCAGCTTCACCAACAAAATTGGTGAACCCGACGTGAACAAACAACAACCTTTTCACCTTCTATACCTCATTAGCCTTCACATCAGCTTCACCAACAAAATTGGTGAACTGACGTGAACAAACAACTTTTCACCTTCATCATCGGCCTTCACATCAGCTTCACCAACAAAATTGGTGAACCCGACGTGAAACTTCCTACTTTCTAGTTTGGAGTCATATTATTACGTGTTCTTCCAAAGTTAGTATACTTTTCATCTTTTCCACCTCATTGGCTTTCACCATCACCTTCGCTCCTTCCCATTATTCTGCGGGTATTCATATACCCCCCGAATATGTCGGGATTCGATGCATATGATGCAGACCCTCTTGGGTCTTGAGGCATACTACGCCCAGCAAAATAGACAATCATCACCCTCACTCTCAGTATGGGGTGACAACTACTCAACTAACCAGTTGTCAACACAAACTCCGAGAATCAGATATAACTCATCATTTCAAACTGAGGAGTTAGATCAGCTCGCTCAAACGCAACAAACAGAGCCTTCAGGCTCGAATAACATGACGTTCACCGGAGAGAATCTGGTTCATCTCCTCAGATGCTGCTTAGACCACAAATTAGTAGACAATCAGACTCATACCGAGGTTTAGACGATGAATATTTGGTACGTTATGCCAGGAACGACCAACGTTCTCGAAGTATGTATCCACCTGTAGGAGGTTTACAAACACAACCCGAGGTCTCTTTTCAAGAAAATACCTCTATGCCACTGCATATAGGAAATACCCTCGAGAAACTTGGCAAGATAGCGATCAGTTCATAGTAGGATATCACATGCCTATACAACACCATGGTATACAACAAACGCCACTACGGAAAAACACCGTGACTTCACCAAATGAAGTCATTTCAACTCTAATAGAAAAGGTTAGAGGGTTAGAACTTTCCCAAGCAAGTCAAAATTTGCAATTCATGCAAGCAGGAAGTTCCAATCCTCCACACCATCCTAGCCAAGTAGATCTCCTCACAGGAGTAGGCACGTTAGGCATGACTCCTCAGTATTCACAACAAATGCCAACTAGACACACCATCTCTAACACTGTTCCTCCTGGTCTAGTACAAAACAATCCATTCCTAGACAGTACCCCGTCATACTTAAACATATACTCCAAATCACCACAAGGGGATATGTTCTCCTCTCCCCAATGTTTTCTCAAACACAGGTGTTCCCTTATGCCCCTACCAATGCATACGCAACGTCATATCAACAACCCATTCCACCACCGCTCCCTCAACAGGCACCATCAATGGTCAAAAATATGCGATAGGGACTTACTCAGAATATTTGAAAGAGCCCTTGGATTTCACCATACGAAGCGTCATGCTTCCAAGACCTCTCCCGATTTTCCCAAATACAAAGGTGAGGGAGATCCAAACGCACATATCAAAGCTTATGCTACGGCCATTCGAGAACTACTCCCATGGGATGGGGTTGTTGCTAAAATATTCCCAAAAACCTTGGAAGGCATCGCTCTCGATTGGTATTATAGAATACCTGAGGCTTCCATACATTCATTCAAACAACTCGTGTCAGAGTTCATCAAGGCCTTCGACATGAAAAAATTATTAAGAACAGGAATCAGAGAGTTCTTACACATCAAACAAGAACACAACGAATCTATCACCCATTTCATCCAAAGGTGGCATACAGTTCTTTATTCTTCGGAAAGTGCTCCAAACATGGATCAAATGGAACTATGTGATTTATTCCTTCATTCTCTTAGCAGAGAAGTGAAGGAAGAAGTCCAGAAGTTCCCATTAAGAACTTACGATGAAGTACTGGAAAGTGCTCTTCGAATAGATCAAGCAACAATTGATAGTGGTCGCAAAACATATGGAGCAAACGGGAGGTTAGTCACCTCCAACCAGAACACCACAACTTATCCTACTACCACGAACGTCAATCAAGGACCTAAAATCCTTAGTAAAAATCAGGGTGTAACAACAGATTTTAGAACTAACCATCACCCTAAGAAAGTAAATGTTGTCAATACTCCATCACAAATAAACAACCAACGAAATAACAACTTTACCCCGACAATCAATACAGTGGATTTTAACCATCCACAACAACAACAACAACAACAACGGCGAAATCCCATACAGGGTCCAAGCCAAAATTCAACTAGGTACCAAAACCAGAATTCAAACCAAAAACAACAAACACAAAATTTTAATAGACAACGGTTTGATCAAAATTTTGGGCCACAATACACATCAAACCAACAAACTAGGAATTACAATCCTAATTCGTATTGTGGTTTCCACAAAATTTGGGGCCATGACACTAGAACGTGCCATGACTACAACAAATTCATGCAACACTTGCCAGATGAACAAAGACAACTTTTCATGGATATGTTCTTGGCAGATCCTACGTTACCAACATCAAATACCTTTTCAGGGGCAGTTTCCCCTCAAAACACACCCCTGAAGATCTTTAATGATCCACTCCCAAATCACGATAACAACAGGCTAAATCTAACAGGGACGAACAAGGGTGTAATGACAGGAAACAATGATCATGAAGCCTCGACCTCGCTAAATCCATTAGTTGCGCCACAACTAGGAAGTCAGCCACGACCTAAGGTAGTCGGTTTAGTGGAGTTAGATGCTGAGCTACCCATCAAAGTCAGTAACAAGGACACAAGAGTATTTCTCTCAGCCAAGTCCAAGCCACCTACCAGAGGCGGATAACATCCAACAAATCATAGCAAAACCTGTGGGTGCCTATGATTTGATTAATGACCTAACAAAAACCTTCTCGCACATTTCATTCTTAGACTTACTAAAGAACTCTCCTGCTCACAGGGCTGCTCTTTTAGAAGCATTAGGTTTAGGTCATTTAATTAACATCACTCCACCTCCTGAAACACAGGTAAATCATGTGGACTTTGATGTTCATCCCCGGGCAAGTGGATAGGGACATCGAATTCATATTCGAGATAAACAAAATGCCGACAGATGCTGAGATCGCATGCCAAGGTGATCCAACCTTACATTTACAAGTATGGGTTTATAACAACTATGTAAAGCGTGTAATGATAGACGATGGGGCAACGGTTAACATAGTCCCCTTCTCTTTCCTTCAAAAGTTAGGGTATGGAGAAACCAATTGTTCCACAACTCGAAATACACTAAGGGGCTATGATAGCCTTAAAGCCACCTCGGTTGGAACTATAATATTACCGGTCACCTTAGGACCCAAAACCATCTTGACTGAGTTTTATATTATAGATCGGAAACTAACTATAATATGATCCTCGGCCGACCATGGATACACCATATGAAGGCAATCCCTTCTACGCTATTTCAAGAAGTAAGGTTTTTACATTTAGGAAAGATATTTGTGGCCAAAGGTGATCCAAAACCATTCGATGTACACCTAGCTGACTTAAAGAAAAGACCAGGCATGCACTCGGAGTTTGAACTCCCAACAAACCAACTTAATAAACCTACCGACCCAAAACCAAAAGAAAAGTTGATACCTACGACAGATCTTGAAACTATGAGCCCAGCCAAGGCAACCCCAACCCCCAAAGATGAGGCTAGCACCATAGAAACAGTATCATTAGGAACTACTACAAAAATCGTTGAATTAATAGAACAAGATCTACCAATGTTCTTACCATTTGACTCTGCACGCATAGGATATTCCCTAGGTGTTGGTTCTCTTCCAGCAGAGGATCTTTGCATGGTGGAAGTAGAATGCGCAAACACATAGCAAATGCCCCAACATCTATACTCCCAGCTAAATATTGGACACTCCATTTTGATGGAGCTAGATGCCGTTACGGAGTGGGGGCAGGTGTCATCTTTACTTCCCCTGAAGGAAAAGTCTTACCTTTTGCCTTTAAACTAAATTTCAAGTGCACAAACAATGGCGCTGAGTACGAAGCCCTCCTCCTTGGCCTCATCTTAGCTAAGAGAATTGGTGTTGATAACATCAGAGTCTTAGGAGACTCACAATTAGTAGCAAACCAAGTCTCTGAGGTATATGAAACCAAAGCCGAGCACTTACAACTTTACAAAATAGTTGTATTAGATTTAAGCAAGGAGTTTGACTTCATATCAATTGAAGCAATCTCACGAGAGAAAAATCTTCTCGCCAATTCAATAGCAACTTCAACATCACGTTTTACTCCAAGCAATGAGTTAAAGGATACCCGTTTCATGGTATCCCTTCGTAATGAACCATTGATAAAAACAATGATGAATTCTCTTTTAAACGGAAATGAATCTACTATCCTAGACCATGTTGATAGTGATATGGCCACTTTGGATTACTTAAATGCCTATGCGGCACTACATCTCTCCTATCATATGATAGATTTGTCCTTAATCCCACATTCGTCTTCCTACTTCGGAAATCCCATGATGGATCTTCCCTCGGAAATGGAACCTAGCATATACACAGTAGAAAATGGGGATGATTTGGATTTACCTCCAGCGCCACCTAAGTTTGAAGAAGGTAACGCCTCTCTAATCGAAGAAACGATTGATATTAACATCGGAATGGAAGATGAACCAAGGATATTGAAACTAGGATCCTCGTTAACCCCAGAGGAAATAGAAATACACACTCAAATTCTCAGAGAACATCAGAAGGCTTTCACATTTAATTATAAGGAAATGACAGGAGTTGCACCCCACATTGCGGTGCACAACCTCATCACTAAATCTGATGCAAAGCCAGTTAAACAAAAATCGAGACCCATGAAACCCAAGGTAGCTCTCATGGTAAAAGAGGAGGTAATAAAACTCCTCCAAGTAGGATTCATCAAGCCAGTCGATTACTCCCAATGGGTATCTAATATCGTTCTGTTCTCAAGAAGAATGGGAAGATACACATCTACATAGATTTCTGAGACATCAACAAAGCATGTCCTAAAGATGACTTCCCGTTGCCATCCATTGATGTCATTGTTGATGCAACAACTGGGTTTGAACTTTTGTCTCTCATGGATGGATTCTCGGGATACAATCAAATTAAAATATCTGAACAAGATCAAGCTAAAACTACGTTTATAACTCCTTGGGGAACCTATTGCTATGTTGTTATGCCATTTGGTCTTAAGAATGCTGGTGCTACGTACCATGAGCTATGACATATATATTCCACGATCTAATTCATAAAATCATGGAATCCTACGTAGATGACTTGTTGGCTAAGGCCAAGAAGCGTTGTGACCATCCGGAAGTACTCCGCGTCATTCTTTCACGTCTGATTGAGTACGGAGTCACGTTAAATCCAGAAAAATGTGTCTTTGGTGTAACAGGAGGGAAGCTCCTAGGTTACATCATATCGTCATGAGGAATAGATGTTGACCCAACCAAAATTCGGGCTATCCTTGAAATGGTCCCACCTTCGGATGAATCTGGAATCAGGTCATTTCTTGGAAAACTTGGTGCAATCCGAGATTCATCCCGGACTTAAGTTTCACCATTCATCCAATCAACAATTTACTCAAGAAGGATTATAGCATTGATTGGACTAAAGATTGCAATGAAGCTTTCAACGCAGTTAAGTGTTTCTTGTTGTCACCACCTACGCTAATGCCACCTAAACTAGACCACCCATTAATTTTATATTCACGAGCTACCAGTGTCTCACTAGCCTGTATGCTGGCTCAAGAAGATGATGGCAAGAGAGAACGTGTGATTTATTTCATTAGCCGAACGTTGCTCAACTATGAAACACGTTATACACAAGCAGAACGAGAATGCCTCGCCATAGTCTTTGCAACCAAATGCTTAAGACACTATATGCTGAATCAAGAAACAAGGGTCATGGTAAAAATGGACCATTTGCAAACTTTTCTCACGCAAGGGTCCTTATCTAAGAAGGCTGGATGTTTTATAACCTTAATGGGAGAATTTGAATTAACATTTGTAAATCAGAAATCAGTCAAGGGACAAATCATCGCAGATTGGTTAGCTGATAACCCATTAGATGGAGGCGATCTAGTAGATCTAGATTTTCCAGATGAGTGTGTATACTACATCAAATCTGACCTTCTATCTCTGAGTGTCCCTGGTACACTGATATCATTAATTATATCATGGACCATACGTATCCAGAAGGGGCTACACCGCAACACAGAAGGTGGCTACGCATTATCGTAGCAAAATACGTCATTATAGAGCAAGTGCTCTATCGGAAAGCATTCGATGGAATGCTTCTAAGATGTGTCAACGCAGAAGAATCCAAGAAGATTCTCCATGAATCTCACAGTGGAATGTGTGGAGGCCACTTCGGTGGCCATGCCACCACTCGTAAAATACATCGAATGGGCTATTTCTGGCCTACTCTAGAACACGACGCAGTAGAGTTCATACGCAGTGTCATAAGTGCCAAGAGTTCTCCCATGAGATCCACATGCCAGCACAAACTCTACAACCAATTGCTACTCCATGGCCCTTTTCTACGTGGGGTCTCGACTTGATAGGGAAATTCTCTCCCTCGTCTACAGATGGCCATAATTTTATAATCACGGCTACCGAATATTTCACCAAGTGGGTAGAAGCTATGCCTCTTACTACTGTACCAGGTTATGTAATTGCCAAATTCATTTTGAACCAAATCATTTGTAGGTACGGTGTCCCGCAAGTCATTATCTCAGATAATGGGACTTCTTTTAAGAATGATGAAGTTCGCGAATTGTGTAATAAATTTAAAATAAGCCATCATACGGCTTCCTTGTATTATCCACAAGCCAACGGATAGGCTGAAGTGACAAATAAAACACTAAAAGCCATTCTCCTCAAAATGGTGAAAGAAAACAAACGAGATTGGCACTGAAGTTATATCCGGCCTTATGGGCCCACCGAACCTCAATAAGAACACCAACGGGAGCAACTCCTTTCTCGCTAGTATTCGGGGTAGAAGCAGTTCTCCCACTTGAGGTTGAAATACCCAGTCTCCGCATTTCATTACAAGGGATTCTGGATGAAGACGCTTACAGAGAAGCATGTCTTTCCCAACTAGAAAGCCTAGATGAAACTAGGTTAGATGTTGAACAATGGCATAGAGTCTATGCTGACCGGATGTGCCGCAATATAACAAGAAGGTCTATGAATGCGACATATATGAAGGTGATCTAGTTCTAAGATTAGACAACCGGATCGACAAGAAGACCGGCGAAGGAAGGAAGTTCCAGCCTAAATGGTTGGGCCCATACCGAGTCATGAAGGACTATGGAAATGGTGCATACCTCCTATGTACACTAGAAGGTGAGGAATTTGGTGAAACAATCAATTCCCTGCACCTCAAGCGGTTCTACACATAAGCAGCTAGCACTACTTATATATATTTACATTGCATCTTCATATAGATTAAGATCATTTTGTCTGCTTGTTTCGTACACAAATTGTGATCAAGGAATTTTATTCTCAAAGAAATTCATTACAAACTCATGATGTTGTTGGCATAAACTTTCTAATCATACCTCTCCATTTTCATGATATCATCAAATTATCTCGGAATCATGTCATCAAATAAAGCTAGACATGACAAAGTCTTAACGGTAACCATACCAAGATCTGCAAGTTTATTCTCACTTTTGGTTTCTTCTTAGGGTAGGTGTCTTGCCTATGGTCTGTTCTAGAAGCTTCATGGTGTCACATCTATCCCATATGTATATCTCTTTGGAAATAAACACATACTGACATTTTACTCAAATAAACAAGTCAAACATTGATCAAACAAAAAAATTTTAATTTTACACATTTCCTTGCCCCACCAACCTTTGGTGATGAGCTTGCATCTCTTACTAGTGACGTAGGGTTGGGAAAGGATGGAAATGCCCTTACTCACCTATGCTTTGCCCACGGTGATAAACCCACGCTTCTTACTAGTAGCATGGGGCAAAGTGTAGGGGGTCCTCTTGACAAATAAATGCAAAAGGTCATACTAAACAATTCAAACCTTGAAGCTTTGAGTCAACAACAAATGAATCAGATGTTCAAAATCCCAAGAGAGTTAAAATCCTAAAAACCCATATTTTGTCTACTATGTGGCCATCTAAGGATCTAAGTCTGGATAAACCGCAAAGTAAGTAGCATTCTAAACTATGAAGTCACTCGAGTGGAGTGGGCTTGTGATATCCTAATTTGGTTCCGCCAAAGCTTTTTCTATCTTTCATCAGTATCATTTCAAACACATCTCATAACTTGCCCTTCCCAACTCTTGGTGATAAGCCCTCGCATCTTACTAGTTGCGTGGAGTTGGGGGTAGGGGCAGGTTTATCTGTTCATCATACTAGTTTATTTTCATCACTTTGCCAAAACAAATATGAAGTATCCAAAATTGCTTACAGAAACTAAGATTCAAAATCACATTATATCTACATCATCATATATCAGCATCATGAAATACAAAAAAGGAAAGTAAAACACTTGCATCATTTGTTCATCATTGCATACATTCTAAAAACATATAAACATACATCATGGTATACATGAGGAAACTAGAAATAGAAGGCAAGCTATGAATGCCAAGGATTTGATCCAGAACAAATATACATATATATAAATGATCAACGTTTATGTACAATGCCATCATGCACTAAGCATGGTCAAAACGCTCAAAGAGCCCGGGATATACAAAAGAATGTATCGTACAAAAATCTATGAGAGCCAAGTGGCTTCTCAATCCCTACGAGACCCTTCTGAAGGCACATGCCCACGTCTAGGACTCCGGCTACGCTAGCGCTATAGTGCACAGAGGGCTCAGGATCCCGAGGGGCAGCCGCAGTCTCACCACGAGAATGGCTCCTCATCAGGTGCTCGGCCGTCCTATACCCCGCTAACTCTGTGCGGAGAGTCGATACCATCCTGGCCACATGCCAGACTGGGGCGAAGACATCAGTATGTCTACCAGCTGCTGAAGGCTCCCCAGCGTCCACGGATAGCTCTGCGCGGGTCCTCTCCATGGGGATCATCAGGGTATCAGTGCATACCCTGCGAATCAAATCTCGCCACTCATCGGCGGTCTCTGCAAACAAAGGAGAAAAAAATTAGAAACCAAACAAGAAATTAAAAATACAAGATAGCAACTAAGGAGATCCTAACAAAGAAACAAACATTAAAAGGGAGAGAGGGTAACTTACTCGGATCACCAGGCCTCCAAGATGGATCTATGGGATCAGCGCCCGCCACGGATGCCACTACCAATTGAGGGGCTGCTCCTGTGGCTGGAGCAACGTAGCACCCCCAAACACTCATCCTCCCCATGGCCCTGGGAGAGTGGCTCCTCTGAAACCAGAGTCACCCTCTCTCGCACTGCTCGGCCCTCTCCACCTGCATGATATCCTGGGTGTCGTGCCACTCAGGATCACTGTCCTCGGTCTCCTCCTCTGTCTCTCCCCCGTAAACTCCTCAGACTCGGAGTCTACCTCAATGGGGTCATCGCTGCTATGGGCAGGACCCACGGCGATCTGAAGCAAAGGTGCCTGAGGCGCACCGGCTCTCCCTCTGGCACGTACTATCCTCCTGGCTGTAATAGGAATGCCAGGAGTAACCACTGTCCAACCCCGGCCTCTAGGCCCCCCTCTGGCCTCTCGGACTGATCTGTATACTGGCGCCACTGGGGGAAGCATACCCATGTATGGTAAGCCAAACTGCTGAGGAACTCGGCCAAAGGGGTGCATCTCCACTCGCCCCACTCTATCAATAAGCTGCCCTGTGGTGGAGCAGGAGATCAAGGTAAGAGCCTCCTCACCCCATATACCTGCCATAGTCTGGTATGGTGTGGCCTCCATGTCGGCAGTAGTCGGGAGGCAACCGGGCTGTGAGGTGCTCTAAGCACCGACATGTCTGTCCATCTGGCTGCCCTCATAGCTCCGGGGTCTGTCACCTCTACACCTCTTAGTAGGGGATGAAGTGCTCATAGACCCAACTCATAACCAGGGTCGGGTGGCTCAAGGACTGCCCCTGTAAATGGACTACCCTATATAAGTCATGGTAGGTGGTCCCAAGAATGTCTTCTCCCTAGGCATATATCCGACCATGTCCCTCTATCTGTGCAATAATAGGGGACCAGCAGTATAACAAAGTATCTCCTCCCTTGTCCCCGATCAGTCTCGAGGCAAGGATCCCCATGATAGCCTAGCGAAGTAAGGGGATGGGCAAAGTAGGAATGGATCGAACTCTAACCCCCTTCTTCGACCCCGTGGAGATGACTGCATCTCCCATATATGTAGCCCACTGTGCAATCTGTGCCCGTGAACCTGCTATCTCTAAGGTGAGTCGTCTCCCAATAATCGGGACCCCCAGAATGTGATAGACATCCTCCAATGTAATAGTCCACTCACCGTGGACCCCTGGCAATCGAAGGTGTTCCGATCTACATCCCAATATGAGAACAAGTCACAAAGGATGTGGCTAGATGGTGTAACATGGGGCACACGTGAAATGCGTAGTATCCCAGCCCATTGAAGAGTGTCCTCCTCATCCTGTGAGAGGGCATCTAGTACCCCTGGGAGCCAATCACACTCCCTCTCTCTACTCCACCGGATATACTCCTCTCTCGCCTGCATACACCCAAAAACACACAGAACAGAGCAAGTTAGCATCCGAGTAACACTGGAAAAGTCACAAAAACACGTAGAAATGCTAGAAAAGCAAAAATAATTTCAAAAAGATGATCCTTTTGCATTCTATGCAAAACCACCGCCCTGAGCAGGAGGCGGATTTGTAACCATCGCCTTAAGGGCGGTGGTCGTGTAACCGCCGCCCTGAATAGGGCGGCGGTCATGTAACCACCGCCCTGGGCAGGGCGGCGGTCGTGGTCCAAAACCCACACGGGTTTTTAAACTTAAAAAGCCTAAAAAGTGCAAAAAATGACCATTTTACCTAAAAACAAAGCCTACCCAGTAGGCGCCCCCTAGGTGGACCTTTAACACTAACATTTTCAAAAATTACCCCCATGACAAAATATTTAGCATTTCAAATTTAAGGGGGTAAAAAGGATAAATCAAGAAAACTAACCTGTGATCTCACGGGTCGATGTTCCACATGTGGAGGCATGATCGCTATCTCGTCACGGACGTTTCGACTCTACTCACGCAAGAAACCGTCACCATGGGTCCCAGAGCTCAAAATCAATCAAATCGACTCACACAAATGAATAGGAAAATGGGCCCACTTTCATATATATAGCGCTCTGATTAGTTTTAAATGACTTTTTCACAGGTTTGGAGCGCCGACGGAGGTAAGTTCCTATCCCCGCACAAATGGTACATTCTCATTCCCTATTATTTTAGCATTTATTTTTCAAACTATTGTGTCTATCTACACTTGAGTTCTCTTTTCGTTTTGCAGGTAGCGGAATTTTGGACGGCGTCATTTCAACACACGGATGTATCAGGTATAACTTCTAACTTCCCATTTCGGGACCGCCATACTCGGACCCACCATTTTACACCTCTTCATGGCTAAAACACTTCTCCGAGGGGGCAATATGTACATACCCAAAATTGTAAGGTACTGTACTGTTAGCCGAACAACGTAACACGTGCCCCAATGATGATACAAGTCTCCTCGCAAGGTGTTCGGGATCCAGAAAAGATCTCTAAGTGTGTGTTAACATCCCACATGCCCCACTTAGCCCCCGTGCTTTGTTTTTCCCTTTTCCCCTCTTTTCTTGGCCTTTTTCTCTTCAAAGGACAAAAAACCGCCGCCTGGTGGTGGCGGCGGTCTCATGACCACCACTCTGAAAAGGGGCGGTCCTATAACCGCCGCCCTGCTCAGGGCGGCGGTCCTTTACGCATTTTCCAGAAATCTCTTTTAACACGACTCACGTAAATTCAACATTTTACTAGCTTTCTTTCACCGCCATAGGCTTGCATTTATGATTCTGGTTCCCTGGAATAGTGTTTTGCCATTGTTTATAGTTTAAGAGTTCTATTTGGCTTTTACCTTGGGTAAATGCAAATGCTATAAATAGTTGGCTTGTGCTCAAGCAAATGGCCCCTCAAATTTTCCTCTGATTTCTCTTTGCAATAGATTTAGTTTTCATTTTGCTTAGAATGCTTAGTTTCTTTCATTGCATGCTTAGTTAGCATTGTTTTACTATTAGTAAGCCACATATCCATCTTGTGCAAGCACTGCTATTATTTTATCCAATCCATTGGAGTAGAATAGCTTAGGAAGCCATTAAAGTTGCAGGTTTTGTTCCTCAAACAGGATAGTTTCAGGTTCTGGACGCTTTATGTTGCATGACTCACAATAGATCCCGCTAGGAATTGCATAAGCCAAGCTCTGTACTCTTGCGCTATCCCTCTCCTACTCGCATTGTATTCAGTCAGATTCTAAGCTGCCTTTATCCCAATATCTACTTTTGTTGATGCTAGCATTACACACTTTTCTAGATCCACGTGAACATGAAGGAACGAGGAGATCACACTGAGGGGACAAGATCACACACACCATTGGATTCGCCACTGTTCTGCAGAATCCAGGTTCTAGCTTTCAAAGTTCTAGTTAGAATCATATCAAATAGAGTAGTTAATTGCTTTATTTCAGTCAATTCTACTCTCGATATTGCCAGGAAGCTGTGGGGATTGATAGTTTCTGAGAAACTATGATTCACTCTTCACTTCTGAGGTAGGATCGAGAGTCTTGCAAATAAATTAGATAAGTTATTTCATTGTTTAGAATAGATCTACAAATTACATAGACAAATAGCTATACTCGGTTATTTTGTTTGTTTTAAGTTATTATCTTAGCTATCAATTCTAGATATTTTAAATAGCTACTTTCTTAAATTCATAAAGTTCATCAGAAAAACAAAAAAAAATAGGGGAATCATATATGCTATAGATATATTTCACATAGTTAAATTTCATTTTACTGTAGTTCGTTTTATATTGTTGCTTTTGCATGACAATCACGGGACCTAGAGAGCCCAGGGAATACGTGTTCGAGCCAATCGTGCCTCAGCCCAATCTCATCACAACGATAACTGATATAGATCAAAATCTTAGGATCCAAGTCTTCCAAACAACGGTAAGCTTGCAACAAATCAATTCCCAGTTGAGCGGGCTAAACATAGAAAACGAATGAGCGCATACCTATTGGTCAAATCAACCGAATTACAGATTACCCTAGGCAACATTCATATGACTGTAGAAGGGCTTGAAAGAGAACAAACCTTTGGTTGTGATCCTTTAGTCCCACAACCAGATGCAGGAGACATTCTTACAGACATAGATACCAGCTTAAGAATTCAGGTTGCAAGAACACCCGTGAGGCACTCTGAGAAGATCGCACAGTTACTAGTTTTGAATATAGAGGCTGAGAAGGCATATGATTACTGGGTGTTAGGGATTAGGAACTAATTCTACGCATGACCATAGCAGGACCACAACAAACAAGAGTCTACGGTTGCGATCCACAAATCCCGCAACCCAATGAATCCGTAAGTCAATCAGACATAGACATTGGCCTACGCACATTAGTATTCAGATCCACTCCACTTCCACCTATCATCATCGAATAGTTATTTTTACTAGATGTAGTAGCTAACAAAGCTAGAGAGTTCTGGACTAGGCCAGAGAATCGTCCATAGAGTCGACTATATTCACTATCCACCATATGACCTTATCTGGAGACATACACGAAACTATCCCAGGTCATTTTCCACGTATTCCACATCCCATAGATCGAATCACACCCGAACTCGATATTGATTGGATCCTTTGAGCAGTCATCCTTGCGATCGATCTATCACACCAGTTCAGGTTAGAAGGGCCTTCTTCACCTTAGATTCGCAAATTCCACTAGTGCGTATTGAAGACATTAGATTGCCTAGTTTGTCTGCATCCTATACATATTCCATACCCACCGGCTATCTCGGCACAACCTCGGAGGTCGGGTGAGAGGAAGAGTTACTTGTAGATTCCCATGCTTGCATGTCACTTTTCCATCATACACCCTCATGGGGGGTATTTCCTACAAATTTAACCAAGGGGTTTATGTGTTGTTCTTTTAATTTGTTTCCTTTATTTAATTTTAGTATGTGATTTTATAGTGATGTATTTTCCTTTTATTAATTATTTAATTTGTGTCTAGATTAGTTAATTATGTTACTAAACTAATCATGGATGGGACAAAGAATTGATTTATTATATTTTATGGCTCTTGGTTTATGTGTTTTAAGTTGATTGTATGTGACCTTGAGTGTGACACACTCTATTCCATCTTGGAAATTCGGATTTGGCCTTAAGGGTAAATTTTGGAGGCTTGTGGGACAAGTTAAACTTGTCCCACACCTCTAAATTTACTATACCAACCCTACCTATGGGTTGGGAGGTCGCAAAAAAGACCCCATTATGTGTTTTGGGGAGACAAAAAGGTAAAATTTTATTTCACTTCTTACATGTAATTAATTTCAATTGTTAAGGGGTGTGGGTTGGAGTGGTGTGTGTAAGGGGGTTGTCATACCTCTCAACCACCCATTTAATTTCCTTGGAGTATGGGTTTTACTTGGGTGATGTGGAGTGGAGAAGAAATGATGTGGCATCCTACTTGGAGCCACATCCTCCTCCTCCTCCTCCTTTCTATTTATTGAAAATTTGAGAGGTAATTGGGGTTACTCACTTATTTTTGGAGCTCTCTTTTTGGATGCTTTCTTGTGGGAGTTTGAAGAGTGCTTGGAAAATTTCTTGTGTTTAAGATTTTGGGACTAGATTTCAAAGAGGAGCTTTACCATGGCAAGGTAGGATCTTGCTCTTTTATTTTTCTCCTTGTTTCTTACATGTTATGTGATTGTGTGAAATTGTGTTCTTATTTGAAGTGTTGGGTAGTATTTTTACCTTAGGTTGTGTTGAGATTTGGATATGGGGATGAAATATGTTGGGAGGCATAAGAGATTCTTGTTGGGTTTAGGAGGGAGTGGGTTTTGGATGCCCACCTTATTTTATTCTATTATGTTATGTATTGTGGGAACCATAAGAGAGAGGGAGGCATAAGTGTGAGGGACGCATAAGACACATAGGTTTGTTATGAGGAAGGAATAAGAGACTTGGGATTGAATGTGTGTTGGAGGGATTTAGAGGTGGGCATCCAAACCCTTGGTAGGTATATGGGCACCCCCTTTTTCCAATGTATTTTTGAGATTTTAGAAGCCTTTGTTTGGGAAATTTTTGTGTTTAAAAATAAGTGTTTTGTGGTTATCTTTCTTATGTGATTGGTTATTTGAAAGTGAATGTTGAAGAATTGTTTTAGTTTCCATGTGTTGAAACATCCCTTATTGCCTTGTGGTTGGGGCTCGAGGGCCAATGACAATATCTCGCTACTTCTTCTCATTGGATTTTTTGGTTGGGTGGAGAGTGTTTCACCTTCCCCATTTTTGAATTTTTGGTCAAGTGATGAGAAGATGGAGCCTAATTGAAGTGTTGATTTTGGAGCTATGATTGAAGACAAATTGTATTTCATTTTAGCTTTAATTTTTGTAAGATTTCCCATTTTAAGTGGAAGATATTGTATTAATATTTCTGAAGAAAATTTGTATTGATTATTGGTTATTAAAGTTGTATTGTATGTTGAAAAGGGAAAGAAAGAATGAATTTTGTAAAGCTAGTTTTGTTGTAATAGAAAATAAGTTTATAAAGGGAAATATCTTACTCCCATTGTGGTTGATTTATTTCCCCACAAAAATGTGTTGCTCTTGTTCTAAATAAATTATTGGAAAGTTAGTAGTTTTTGTTTGTGAGAATGGTTGGAATTTGTAGTTTGTAAAAGGAATGAAATAGTTACTTATTTTGTATTACATGAAACTTATAGAGTAGTGAAAAATTTATAGTTGTTCATTCTCTTATAGTGGTTGAAAGAAATTTTAAACCTATTTAAGTGGATGGAAAGAACTTAAGTTTTAAATTGTCTTTTACTTAGTCAATCAAATAGCTAAATTTCTAAATCGGTGGAGTAAAGAAATTGTTTGGTTACTACAAGCCCTTAGTCACAATTTGATTTTGAAATATTAAGTATTCAAAATCCTATATGATTATATAAATACCATTTGTCAATTAAGTAAGAATAGTAGAAGGGAAATAAAATTTAATTATGTTCTATGAGTTACTATCAAGCTATGTAAGGAATTTTAAATAGGATACTAAGTTTAGACATTACTCCAAAAAAAAGATTTAGTTTTATATAATATATGCTACTATCAAGCTACACAAGAAATTTTAAGTATGAAATTAAAATTAATTGACACTAATAATCATACGAATACTACCACTCGATAATAGTTGTTAGCGTAGAATCACAACACCGATGAATGTTTACAACCAGATGGGTTGAGACTCTCAGTGTGATTGCACAACATGGAATATATCTCAAAGTGTGGGACCTTGTGAGTTGAGAGAGCTCTCTGTATTAAGGCCGGTTCCTATTCCTTTGTTAAGGTGCACAACAATAAATTATAGAGGATATAATCTAAACCTACTCTATCTTACAAAGAAGACAGGGTTGAGAAGATGCAAGAAAATAAACTGAGCTAATGAGGTGATGCATCAAAGGAATGTTAGACACTGGGTTTTGCAATTTAAATTAGACCGTAGAAATGCAATAAAAAACACCATGCACAGTAACCAAACTACAACGAGAGATCATAAAGACAACAATGAACACATGAGAGGCTTGGGAATCATTCGTAGACATATATTATTGCTCAGAGTCGATATAGTACATTACATTGGCTAAGAGGCAAAAAAGAAACACTTTGCATTACAACTCAAATGGGAGGTTCCAAAGCTCCAAAATTTCTCTTATAGCAAAGGGAAGAAGGGAGGGTGCAAAACAAAACTGTCCAACCCTTTACAATGAACCCAACTCCTTCTTTTATAGATGTAGTGAAGAGAGAAGGAGAAAATAAGCAGGAAACTTGATTTGAAGATCAGCAAATCTGCCCACAATCTGTGGAGTCTTCTCCTCTATGTCTGCTCGGTGTGTTGAAGAAGGAAGAACAACAGATCAAATCAAATCTAATTTGGTTATTGGAGCAATCGGATCACATATTAATGGCATGAATTAGTTTTCCCATTTTTCACACACCTAACCTCCTCAAAATTAAAGTTTCAGGTTTCCATGACATAGATGAGGTCGAGACCTTTCTAATGGTGTCAAATTTGTTTAAATTTGGACAATGGGTCAAATGATATGTCCATTTGAATGTTTGATTCGGGTCTATATGAAAATGGTGAAAACCAATCAACACAATAGGTCTATGGGCTTGAAATTCACTTTGCACCTTTTGGTGCCAAAAATACAAAATGTGAAAAACTCCCTGCAGCCCTCTAATTCACCTTTTGCCTAAAAACTATTTTCGGGTCTACCAAAGTGTGCATTTTCCATTTCGGGTAAAAATTCACTCCAAGGCCCCCGGCTCGTATGTACTTTAGGCCGACATGTCAATCTTTGGGAATCAGTGGAGGTGCAACTCATTTTTATAATTTATGCCTTTTGGAAATGAATCTAAAAATTTAAAATTACCTCGTGCGACTTGCCTTCTCGCTTCGACTTAGAACATGGCCACGTGGAGAGCGGGTGCACATTTGGGGACCAATTTTTGATTTTTCTTTTGAAGTTGTGCCAGGATGAAACATGGCTTCTTCTCGTGGATTTTTTCTATTTGTTTATGTTTTTACTAAGTCCTTTTGTTTTGTGGGGCCATATATCTGACCTGGGACACGTGGAGGCTTGGCACTTATTTAAGGACTTGATTTTAGATTTACCTTTGAAGATGCGCCAAGTTAACACTGGATCCTTCCACAATTCTCGTGATACTTAGCCAATTCAGCCGACACCTTTCTTTAATCCTAGACACGTGGAAGCCTGGCGCTCATTTGAGTCTCTGCTTTGGGTCGCACCTTTGAATGTGCACCATTGAGACACTTGGTGCCTTCCACCGACACCCTTATACTTAACTGATTTGGATCCACCTTCCATTTGACTTTTGTTGAACCCTTGCCACATGGAGGGTTGGCGCTAGTTTGAGTCTCTGCCTTGGGATCTCTCTTTTGGAATTGGGTCAAGCTAACATGTGGCTTCTTCCTCCCGTTTGGAATTTTCAATGACTGACTCTATCCATTTTGGGACCTAGGACACATGGAAGCCCCATGCTTGTTTAGGGAATACTTTTCGGGTTTAACCTTTGGAGAAACACCAATGAGGAACGTGGAATATTCCACTGAAATCATCTATACTTAGTTAATTTAGGCTCGTTAAATCGTTTGTAAAGCCCAAAGACTTTGAGCCTTTCTCCATTCCTATCCTTTGAGCATCTAGTTTTTTCTAACACTGTTTGGCTCTTCCCGAGCCTGTTACTGCATTGTAGATCCTACCGCAAACTATTTTTTGGATTTGAAACATGGGCTCGTGCGACGAAACCGTCCCTTAAATTTATTTCTGCACAAGGTCATGTTTGATCAATTCTTCTTGGGGAAAAATCTCGATAAAAATTTGGTGACTCACAAGGGCATCTATCTGCTAGATGAAGAGATCATTTTCCTTGTTATCTCCATTGGGCACAAAGTCATGGGTTTTGGTCTAACGTTGATCTTGCTCCTCTACAAATGGACCCTTTGAGACCTGATTTTAGTTACTCTATATTTCTCCTATAAGAAAATGTGCAACTGTTATGGCAACTACAGGTCTCTCTGTTGCAAATTCTGAAAGGCCTAGCGCATTCACCTGGAGTCACATCAAACTACATAACGACACCAACCTATAGTAACAAAATAATTGTGCTAAAGGACTTAGGGAAAAAAATCCTACACTAATATTTACAAGGGTGGGTCCTTCCTTTCAATAGTAGTGTTGGAGATGGATCCCATTGACTGAAATTTGTAATTCTTTGACATCGAACCTAGCCAAATAGGAAGGCACTTGCTACCGCACATCTTATGACCATGTAGGGGCCACTCTAAAGGGTATCAACTTTGGAATGCTTTCCTTTTTTCTTGATCTACATCCCACTTTAGAACTAAGTCCCCCTCTTGAAAGGTCCTTGTTCTTTCTTTCTTGTCAAAACTCTTCTTGACCAATGCTTGATCCTTCTCCATGGTGAGCATTACATGCTCTCTTACTTATCCTACTTCCATCACCTCTACATACTTGATTTCCATAGGTTCAAACTTGGCTAGCTCCAATCAAGTTTCATGAGCAACAAGAAACTGTAATGATATGGGAAATATTGCCTCTTTTCCATATACAAGCTTGTATGGGGAGCTTCATTTGGACCTTTTGGTCATGATCCTATCAACGCATAGAGCTGATTTGAGCTTTATATACCAATTTCTCTGATTTTCATCAAGATTCCTTCTGATAATCCTTAATAGGTTCTTGTTTGTGGACTCTTCTTGGCCATTACCTTGAGGGTAATAGTTTGATGAAGTGTTGAGGTATACACCATTCTTGATATCCCATTCAGTGATCCTTATACCAAGGAATGCCAATGCATTATCTGATATAATAGTGGCAGGGACTCCAAACCTGGTGGCTATTCCTTCATAGAAATCCAAGATATTGGATTCATTTACTTCCTTAAGAGCCACTACTTCAGTCCACTTGGTGAAATAGTCTATTGCTGCAAGTATCCACTTGTCACCCTAGATTGAGTTCAGGTTTATCACTCCAATAAAATCTAGTCCTCATTGCATGAATGATTGATCCACTTAAATTGGGTGAAGGGGCAGGGCTGCTAACTTCTCCTTCCCTGTGAAGAATGCACACTTTTTACACATCTTGATCCATGAGTAGCAATCCCTAAACACCGTAGGCCAGTAATAACCAGCTTTCATGATCTTGAGAGCTATTACTCGAGGAGAAAATTGGCCTCCTATTTCTCCATCATGGAATTCATTTAACACTCTCTCAATTTGGCATGTCCCAATGCATCTCAATAGGACACTATTAATATCCTTCTTGAACAAGACACCACCTACAAGAACATATGGGATGGCTTGTAGTCTAAAGTGTCTCCTTGTTTCTTTGTTCCATTCTATAGGGAGCAAACATGTTTGGATATAATGCACCAAGGCTTGGGTCCAACATGGAATAGGTGCATCATTAGCTAGTTGTTTTTGATCATTCTGAAGTAATAGGACAACCTCTTCTTCATATACTTGACTTAGCTTGGTGTTGGGAAGCGAGCTTCTCACACGACCCTTTATGAACTAGTTTGGTCACTTTGATTTCAATGTCATACTCCATTACCTTAGTGATCCAACCGGCTCTCTTCTCATTCAAGTCCTTGTTCAGGAGAAAATCCTTGACACCAACATGAGATACTAGCAATTGAATCTTATTATTCGAGAATAATTGTCTGAACTTCTTCAAACTCCTAATGATAGCAAGGAAATGTTTTTCAATGAAATAATACTTTACCTCATAATCCTCCAAGATCTAACTCAAGAAGGCTATGGGATGTTCAACCTTCCTTGCTAGGCTGAACCAAGATGGTTGAAAATGTATCGACCCTCTTAAAGCATATAGGATGAAGTCCTTTGAAAATTTTTGGTTAACAAGAGTTGGGGCCTATGATATTATGAGCTTGATGACCTCAAATATCTCTTTTCCCTCTGTTTTCCATTTAAACGCAAGACTCTTCTTTAACATCATTGTTAAAGGATTCACAAGAGTGGAAAAATTAGGCACAAACATACGAACAATGTTTATTCTCCCCAAGAATATTTGGAGAGACTTTTTGTGTTGTGGTAATGGAAGTGTTCGGATGGCTTCAACCCTTTCAGGATTAGTTGTTAACCCTTCTCTTGAGACAATGTGGCCCAAAATGTTTCCCTCATGTCCCAAGAACACACACTTCTTTGCGTTTAATGACACTCTGAATCTTTGACACATTTGGAATACTTGTCTGCAGTGGAAGAGATGGTCTGGAGAATTCTTTGAGAAGATAGTGATATCATCTAGATAAACCAGGACAATATTGTTGATTAAGCCTTTGAAATCCATGTCCATAGCATGCTAAAATATTGCTCTAGAATTTGATGGTCCAAACGACATATTCTTATAAGCATATGTACCCCATTTGGTGGTGAAGGTTATCTTGAACTGATCTTCCTCTTTCACCATTATCTGGTTATAGCCTGAGTATCCATCTAGCAATGAAAACCTCTCAGAGCCAGCTACAACCTGTAAGATATGTTCCATTGATGGAAGTGGGTAGTGATCTTTGAGTGATGCTTTGTTTAGATCATGAAAGTCTACACACAACCTGATCTCTCCACTTCTTTTCCTCACAGGCACCAAGTTTACAACCCAACTTGAATTCTTGATAGGGAAGATGATGTTGGCCTTAATAAGTCTGTTCAACTCTTTTCTCATGAGAGGATTTATGTGAGGGTTTACTAGCCTTTGCTTCATCTCGAAATTCTTAGATCATGGATCCACTCGATAGTGTGTTGTGCGATTTGGGTTGAAACCTCTTAAATATTTGTAAGTACAGGTAAATACATTTGGGAATTCTTGACAAAGTTGAATAAATTAAGATTTTTCTTGTTGAGTTCTTACCTTGCCAATTTGCAACATTTTTCCTTATTATATGGAAATGGGATCTGAATCTTCACCCTTTACCTGAATATTTTCTTTCTCCTTTCAGAATTGATCATTTGGGTTGAAGATTGACTCCAAATTTATAAGACCCTTTGGTAGTTTGTTGGTTCTCAATCGTACCACTTGGTCGTCATACCATTGTTCTAACCTATCTTTGTTTTTGGTGGAGAACTCGGCTTCTTTTTATAGAAAGTTGACAATTTTTTGTTTGTTCTCGAAGAATTACCAACTTGTGTTGTTATCTGGGACAGTGGCCTCACAACCAACTTGATATGGGGCTAAGATTTTTCACTCTTGATACTCTCTACAATGTCAAATGCTACCCAATTGCTTCTAATATGTCCGATGCTTCATTATTCTTTCTTCGGATGGAGTTGATGTTGAATTATTTGAAATCCTTAATGAGGTCCCATACTCGGTTCTTGTAGTTATGTAATAGCTCATTCTTGACAGCATTTTTTCCTCAGACTTGATTCATAAATAGCTCACTGTCACCAAACACTTGCAGGTTTTTATCCCCTTTTTCCGTTCCCATTGTAGTCCATGGATCAAGGCCTTATATTCTGCTATGTTTTTTTGAGAAAGAAAATTGGAAATGGAAAGCCAAGTAATATTTCATACCTTGAGGTGAAACAAGCATAGCTCCTCCTCTGGATCCTTGTCTACTTCTTGAGCCATCAAAGAACAACTGTCATACCTCATTATCATATTTTTGGTTTGGCTTTATGATGCCAGGAAGAGGATGATCTTCCCCATACAAACAATATAATCTTATCTCAGATTCCTCCATCTCCTTATAGGGGTCAAAATCATGCCTCTTGTTTTCCCACTCATCGAGGGTCAAGTCGGAATACACCCAACCTTGGTATCTACCTCACAAGTGCTTGTGAGGTCCTCCTGATCAAAGGCTGAATAATTCGCATTGATTGGGCTGGGTACATAAGGCTCAATATGGTAATCCACAATGGGCTCAAATCTGATCGTAGCCTTAGCTCCATACCTTGTTCTAAAAATCATGTGTGACCAATCAATAGACAAATAGCCTCCAATTTTAGCAATGAAGTATCTTGACAAACACAATGCAAAATGTGGCGAGAAAATCTATGACTTATATAGTTTACAATACAATCACATTGGGGTATGTGTGTAATGTGAGGCTTAAATCCTTGATGACTCCAACTGTTGTTATCGTTGTCCCATCCAATTGCACTATGCCACTCGATATGACTTCATAGTGAAGACCCAGGTTGATCGGCTATTTACTTTGGCATTACAAAGCTACTTGCCCCCAAATCAGTCATGCAATTATGTACTAATTTGTCCCAAATAATGAATGAAACATAGAATGGAGGGGGATTCAGATTCTTACCTTGTTTTCCTTCATGGTTTCCTTCGGGCCAAGCCGCATTGGTAAGTACTTTCTCTTGTTAGTTGGGGGCTGATTTGAGGTTGACCAATTGGCCATAGCAGACCTACAATATGTCTCTCTGTCCTAGGATAGCCAATTACTCCCATATTGAAATATTCACATTTGTTTTCTTCATTTATTCAATGATGTTAAATGTGGATGAGCTATATTTTCCCCCCTTCCCTGGTACATTTTTCTCTTGCGCATGGGTTGTTACCACTAGTGTCCGAGTGGAGTGCGGAAGGTGGCTTGAGTTGACTCGCATAATGGGAGTTGAACTTTGAGTGCCAATACCTTATGGAATAATAGAAGGTTGAGGATTACCTGAGTTTGAGTATTTTACCTCTCCGATATTCCTCTTCTTCGACCATGTATTGGTAGCTACACTTTGAGAAGGGGCTTGGTTAACTCCACAAAAGTCTTCAGTTACCAATTGACAAGCATAGTTTCACTTGGAGGTGCCTCTTGCTGAGCTCCTTGCTACTAATTTTCCTCTTGACTAGACTCTTGTGACACACCAATGGTTTGTACCATCAAGGCCTGGTTTAGTGCACCATTAAAACACATTGATTGGTTATGGGGCTGATTGCATGGGAAACACCAATCATATTCTTGTGCCATGTTGTTTTGTGTTGGAACCAAGGCCCTTGATGTTAAAGTTGTGTTTGAATCATATGACCGGAAAGGCCTAGCAACTTGAGGTTTTCCTTGGTTTTTTATTTTGATTTGCGGCCTAAGCCGGTTGTTTATTTTGCTGATATGGGGTCTTGTCGATATTGAATCTCGAGGCTTATATGGCCTAGAGCTTTGAGTTTGCTATCTTTTAATAGTCAATAGCTCATTCCCAAGGTTCTACAGATTGTTCATAACTTATTTTATCTCTTTTGAAGTGCTAGAGGATGAGGTTGAGGCTTAAGCTGAACTCTAATTCCTTAGAGTAGGTATGGGAGTTAATGTGGGTGTTTGACTAGTGCTTGGAGCTCCTAATTCTAGATATAGAGGCATATGTGGCCTAGGAGCAAGTTTACTAGCCTAAATTAAACAATTTTTAGCTCTAATGGAAATATTATAGGATACGAGTAATGTTGCACCTCCCATGGATTGAATGGTTTGGAAAATATCATAATTTAAAGCTCTAAGAAAGTATAAGAAAACACCTTCATTTGTGGGCCTTACGGCCACTGGAATCCTATCCCATATCCTTTGAAATTTGAGGTTAAAATCTGTCAACTACTCATTAGGAGCCCTCTTGATAGTTTTCAAATGTTCCAACAAGGATAGATTGTCTCCCTTCTCTCCAAATTGATTGTGAAGAGCTCTGCATAGATGCTCCCAATTCTGAATGGAGCTTGATATTAGACTCCTGAACCATTGTGAATATTTACCTTTGAGTGAAGAGGCTAACAATTTTACCACAATGTCCATCTCAGTGGTCTCATGAATTACACAAACTTTTGAAATGTCTTGAATGTGGTCACTAGGATATGTCTGGTTCTCTCCAAAGTGAAATATGGGATGCTCTTTAATGCTATAATTGGGAATAGAGTTTGTGCATTGAGAGAAACTTGGTTGCTATAAGTGAAGTTGACATATGGGTTTGCTGGTTATGCCATTATGATTAGCCTGAGAACCCTTCTTGAATGAATCAATGACCTACCAAGAGGAGGTGTTGACAAGGTTCTATTTGGTGGAGATGGAGACCTCTTTGATCTTCTCCCCCTTCTCCCTTTTCTTGGGAGAAGTGCGGATAGAAAAATA
>CM031244.1:737382078-737429578 GCA_018340775.1 Taxus wallichiana var. yunnanensis
TGATGGGAATGGGTACTCTTCCCAAAATGAAAATGAAATCCAAAATGATCATGAAGGTAACAAGGACTATCTAACCAATTTAATGCACACATAGTCACATCCAAACATAGCATAATCAACATGATAACATAACTAAAAAGGAAACAATTAATTAAATAAAAAAGTTGACATTAATTTCCTCTTTTCATTCAAATAAAAATGTCATGAGGGCTTTGTTATCTCTCGAAAGTTCACCCTATAGAGAGATAGCTGCAGGTTTTCTAAGCTTGCACAATCGATCTCTCTCTTTCGTAGATACAATGGAAACACCTCAGCTCTGGGTATACTTATTTTGAGGTGAGTCTCTAGTCTCAAGGCCGGTTCCTTATTGGTGTATCTTAAATTGATTATGGGGTTTAGGGGTAAAAGATGACCGTAAAATAATTAAAATGAACGTGATACACCAAATTTGTATGATGATGATTTGACCGAGTAGATGCACAATTGATATGTAAAGGATTTTGGGTGCACAAACAACATGCTTCTCCGATATTAAGGGCAAAACACTTTGAGGTATTGAGGGAGATTATCACAACAATACTGCTAAGCTAAACATGCACATTAATATCATGCAGAAAATACTGAATTTGAAGCAGGTAAAAGATGATTAATAAGGGAATTTGCATTAACAAGACTATTAGAAACATACACAAGATTGCAAATAATTGGAAAGACAAAAATTCTTCACACTCAAAAGGCAAAACTGAAAAAAATTGCTTCAGTACTCCTATATGCAAAAGTCCTCCAAAATTTCTTCCTGTGCTTTACAAACACACACAATATATAGCAAAATAAAAATCACCCTCTTCCCAAAAACAGACTAAAGCTTGTACTCACCCATGCATTCTATTTTTATCCTTTATTTAATAATCGATAAAGGAATAAAAATAGATCATACAATTACAAATCGACATTTAATATCTTTGATTATAATTGGTCAACCAAGTTGATCGGTCTATTTTTTGAGAAAGCAAGAGTAAATAATTTGCTAATAGTAATATTGCTTGCAAGGCAAGACTTTCCTATTTTGAACATGCACTTTTGTCTTCTTGTTTGTTCTATCCTCTTGTGGAGCATGCAAAAATTTAACTCTCTGTTCGTGGGTAAAAGAAATAATCATAATACCCACAAAACACATCAACTGTGGGGACCACTTTGTACTTCACCTTATTTCGGCCATCTTTTGATTAATACATGCATGTTTCATTGGTAATCTTATAGCTCGGCTTTGTTTTGTTACTCTGATGGATGCCATGGCTCAATTCATTGTTTTGAGCAAGATATTTCTCTACTTCTTTCTAAGTAAATGAGCTCCTGGTTCTTAAGATCTTTACCTTTTATTATTGGCCTGCCATTGGAGTTTTTAGATCTCAACTCGTATTCAAAGTGGTCTTTGTGTGATGACCACCATTTTGCTTCGCCATTGTGTTTACTTTTGAACCCAACCCCTTGCATAAATGATTCTTTGAGCTAGCTTGGGTCTGCAAGGAAAGTGAATATGGAGCTCTTTGTATCTTCTTGAAACATATACTATAATTCGAATTTTGAAATTCAAAACTCAAAATGATATCTTGGATGGTACAAAAATCTTCTCCCTTTTGCTTTTACAGCCTTCTTGGCAAAATTATGAAAATTTTAAGTCCTTTGTGGAGTTTCGGGATTTTTTGAAGTTTTAAGCCATTTTTCGACCTGCTGCAGACCTTTTGTGGATTTTTTCCCTTTGCGGACTTTTGTGCCTTTTGTGAATTTTAAGTCCTTTTGCAGACTTTTGGGCCTTTAGGGTAACTTGAAGCTTTAACCCTTTTTGTGAATAAGTCTCAAATTTTAACAAAACCCTACCACTCGCCAATGTTCTATAGAATTGATTTTTGACTTCTCCCGTGGCTTTGAATTTCTCATTGCATAGTCTCGGGATTGTGGAAAATGTTTAGAACTTTTGACTTTTGATTTTTTAAAATTTGAAAAATTAAGTGACTCCCGACCTCCGTGTCTCCACTTCGCCGTGATGGTGCCACGTGTACTCTACAAAATTTTGGACCTGCAGAGGAAATTTTGACACTTCATTAAATTTTGAAATTTTACCTAGTCGGTCAACAACCGCCATTCCACTTGGATCACTTTTTCATCGATTTTGGTGATCTATTTGAGGGTGATGATCTTTGTACTTGTTGATTTTTTACCGTTGATCTCAAAATCATGATTAGGGTTTCTGACTTGTATTAATTAAATAACTTGGGTTCCATCCTCATCCATTCAACCTTTGTACTTTTGATTCATGGTCGTTGATCCTATAATCATTAACTAAGAGTGAGTTAGGTTACTTAGGATCGTTGATGAGTAAACCACTCGAAACCATAATCTTTCACATTTTCGTTCTTCAACTCTAGTCAAGTTAAACGAACTCTGTAAAAAAAAATTAATGATAGCCATTGATGAAGCCTTCAATCTCTATTATTTGGCTTTCTTGAGGAAATATGGTTAATTTTTAACTAGTTGTCATTGTCTTCGAGCTCGGATTTTCTTTAAAAGAGATCTATGTGCCTGTAGGAGCTCTGCGAAGATTTTATGGCGCCATTGTTGCAGGTTTGTGAGCTTAGCCCTCCTGTAAAAATGATCATTTGTTGCTTTCTTGCACCTGTAACACCATTATTTTGAGAAAGGTAGTCACGGCTTGTGTTTTTTGTAATCTCTTGACTGTATATTGCTCATTTTGATCAATATTTGGCTCAGCTCTTTTACTTTTTCTCGATACTCCATCTTCAAACACCGATTTTGTATTAATAGAAATTTATATTAATGGATTCACTACCTTGTCCCCTAAACAAACATTGATTTTAAATCATATCTCCGCATCCAACATTCTTGCATCGTGGGTAGTCATTTTTTTCTTTGAAATTTTGAGCTAGTTATGAGATAGATCCATGTCTGCATTTGTGGGTATTTGTATATTTTAGCTCGATCATTGTTATGAAATCTTTAGCTTGTATAAAAGAAAGGCCTCCATTGTAGTTGATTATTAAGCTCTGATTTCTTTTATTTCCCAAGTGTGATAGAGGCATATTCTCTGATATTTTATACTTAATATGTCATTCTTTTGTGAAACCTTGATCTCTGAGTCGAAAACTCATTGTGGGTTATCCCTTTTGGGTCTGGGTTCGATGATCATTCGAGGGTTTTCTCAAATTTTGATTTTACTAGTAATTTTTTGCATCCTTCCCTTATTTTTGGATACCCATTTAATGTTTTTTCAATCAAAGCCAGGATTTGCATTTTATTTTGTAGACCTGTAACCGCATTTGATCCTTTAGGTTATATTGCAACAAATATGTGTATGGATTTTTAACTGTCCTATATGAATGAGTTATTTTTCCCAAAATCTGTATATACCCATGTATCTTTCAATTTGTGGCTTGAGGTATTACAACCCAAATTTGGGTATCTTTCCTTTGGCATGGGTATTCACGCTTCTTTACTCCTTTTGATTCTTCAATCTATTCTTGATTTTAATGAGATCTTTGTACCTTGTATGTGGCCTTTTATAAATAGTTGCTCATTCATGTAACACCATTAGCAGGCGTAAGCCTTGATTCAGATGCTTTGTTGAAATACCATCATCTTATTTCTTTGCTTAGATACTATACTTCTTTGATGGTAGCATTTCTGGAAAATTTAAAATGTCCATTTCACATGGCGAATCCCTACCAAAATTTTCCCGAATTCTCTCTTCCTTGACTGAAATCTGGAGATTCTACATTGTTTGCATGCATCTTCTTTGTTCTTTCTTTAACATGTAGCTGCACACTTGAGAAAAAGTTAGAAAATAATTAGGTTCTTGACCTCTTTTATGTCTATGTTTCTTTTTCCTCTTTTCTTTCTCTTCTTTTTTGAGTGAGCTATGCGTTTGATCTTTAAGTACTCTATATCTCCTAATGTTTAGAGATTCATATACACGAATTAGGATAGTATAGGAATATTGATTAACCCCGAGCTCTTTATTGATGATTCTTTTCTTTAATTTTCAGGTACCATGCTTTGAATTGTGAAGACAAAGATGGAACAAGCTGGAAGGGGGACAATCTACACAATGAGGAATATACAAAGGCAATTATGGGTTCACTCATACTCATTTGCTTTCTATTTCATGCATGTGTACCTCTTTCTTCAAGATGTACTTTAATTTTCAATCACATTCGACGGCTTGTGTGGGAAACATTTGACCCTCCTTGTGATTAAAAAATTGAATTCTGAAAATGAGTTCTATATTTCCTTATGCATTTCAAGCTTTTGAATGGAGTGTATGATGAACTAAACAATTTAGTCATACAATTGAATGTCTTAAACATAAGGAAAGAATATTGATGAGAACCTATAACATTCAAGTAATGAACTCGATTTCTCGTAATTTGCACTTATGTTTGCTGTCCCAAAATCAACACTTCACCTACTCTTTAATTCGATATCTTCATCAAGACAACATAGCTATCCTTCGGGGCCTTTGTGTTTTTTTGCTGAAGGTGTCATGAAATTACAGACTATGTGATATGTTACGTTTTGTAACAACACACATTGTCTGCAGATTTCACTTAATGATTAAATAATTTAGCGAAACTAATAACATAAGAATTTCTTTAACTTAGGTATACTTTACCCATGACTTTCATTGTGAATTCGACGAAGTTTTGAGTTGGCAATTTTTGCACAAGTGCTAAAATTGTTAACATTTCTACAGTGATCCTTTAGCGAAAGTCACTGCTAGCTTAAATACTAGTGCCTTGCTCTTGTCCATTGGACATGGAGTCCAAAGCATATAATCAAAATCTACCTTTTCCGAAAGGTCCAACCCTTCCAAAACAAACTAAAACTTGGAAATAATCTAGTAAACTAGATCACATGCACAAATGTACTTATTAAATTGAAAAATAATGTAATGTGTAGAAACTACACTTATTGAAGGGAAAATCCTACTCTAACAATCACTGTAATATTTTCAATAACAATGTTTGAGAAACATACCATTCATAGGAATGGTAAGTTCCTCTCCATTCAGCTTTAAAATATGAAAAGCATTGTGTTCTTTGCAAGCTGAAATCATGTAAGGGCCACTCTAGATTGTATACAACTTTGTATGTCTTCTTGGCTTTGCACGATCGAATCCCACTTTAACATAATATTTCCTTCATTGAAGACTCGAATTTGGCTTTCTTATCAAAAGTCCTCTTCATTTGTTTCTCGCTTTCTTTTCCTTATTCAAATGAGCTTGATCTCTTAGCTCTTGTAATTCCGTTAACTCTACATTATGAACCTATAATGGTTCATTCTCAAGCAACTCCATTTGTTGCAACAAATCCAATGCAGGTAACTCAACTGAAATAGGAATTCTTGCTTCTTTCCCATACACAAGTTTGTATGGTGAATTACCAACTGATATTTTAGGATTCACACTGTCAGCCAAAAATTGTTGAATTCAACATCCAATGCCAAGCTTTTTTATTATCTTTGAGTTTTCTTCGATGATCTGTAATGATTCTTGTTAGTACTTTCAGCTAAGACATTACATTGTGGGTAATAATTAGATGAAGAACTTAGATATATTACATGGTTGATAACCCAATCTATTATCTTTGCACCAAGAAATGCTAGAGAATTATTTGATATGATAGTTGTTGGAACACTGAATCTGCAAACTATTCCTTCATAAAAGGATAGTATCAAAGATTCGTTTGCATCCTTCAAAACTATTGCTTTAGTACATATTTTGAAGTAATATGTATTAGTTAAGATCCACTTGTGTCCTTGTGATGATGGTGGGTTTATCATGCCAATAAAGTTAACACACCACTGCATAAAAGGATGATCAACTGAAATAGGTCTGTAAAGGTAGCAAAGCTAGATGTTCTTTACCAACAAAGAAAGCACATTTTTTACACTTTCTAATCCATTAAAAAAATTTAATATGCTAGGCCAATAGTAACCAGCTTTCATAATTTTTAAGGTTGTGGTACGTGCTGAGAAGTGACCTCCTATAGGTCCTTCATGGAATTATAACAATATTTTCTAAATTTTATCATAGTCAACACACCACAACAAGATTCCATTTATATCTCTTTTGAACAACACATTATCAATGAAGATATAAGGTACAACTTGTAATCTGAAATACCTTCATTTATTTTTTTCCATACCTTTCGGATAGGTGTCATGTCAGTAGATAATTAACCAAATCAGTTATCCATCTTTATTCTTGAATCTCCCGAGTGAGCTCGGGATATTGATTTCTTGGTTGAACCATGATTTGTGATTACTGATACGTAATTTCAGCATGTTGTTTTGAATCATCTGGTTCTGTAACTTATTTTTTTCCATATCAAAAATTAGATGTTCACATAAACCTTTCCCTCGATCTGTCTTAGCAACCCGAATATCAACATCATACTCCATGACCTTTGTTATCCAGTTTTCTCTTTTCTCATTCAACTTCTTATTTAGTAAGAATACTTTCACACTTGGATGAGAAACAAGAACATGGATTTTATTGTTTGAAAGCATATACTTGAAATTATTTAGTCCTTTAACTACTGAAAGTACCTATTTTTCAAGAAATGTGTACCTTATTTTGTAATCATGCAAACTCTATCCAAAGAAAGCAATAGGTTGCTCAATATTTTCATCATTGACTTGAGTTAATATAGATGAGATTGTTTCAGCTCCTGCAAGTGTATACATTGTAAAATATTTATTGAAATTTGGATTTGCAAGAGTAGGAGCTTGAGAGATAGCTTCTTTGATTAATTCAAATCCTTCTCTCCCTTCACTGGTCCAAGAGAAAGTTTTCTCTTTCTTTAGCATAGCTGTGAGTGGTTTAACCAATGCTACAAAATATGGAACAAATCTTCTAACAAAGTTGATTTTTCCAAGAAAACTTTGTAATGCCTTCTTATGATGGGGCAATGATAGTTGTGATATGGCTTCGATCCTGAAAGGATCAATTGCTAAACCCTACTTAGAAATAATATGGCCAAGTAGCTTGCCTTGATGTACTAAAAATATAGAGTTTAGTGGATTCAAAGATATTCCAAATTGCCTACACAACTGAAAAGTCTACCTTAATTGCATTAGATGTTCTTCATAATATTTTTAAAATTCTGTAATATCATCTAAATAAACAAGGATACATTTATTTAACAAGTTGCAAAAATCCATGTCCATTGCACATTGAAACATTGCACCGGCATTTGAAAGACCAAAAGACATCCTTTTGTAAGCATAAGTACCCCACTTAGTGGTAAAGGCTATTTTATATCTATCTTCTTCCCAGGACTAAAATATTATTATATCCACCGTAGCTGTCTAGAAGAGATAATCTATCTAAACCCTGAGACTATTCTTAGAATTTGATCCATGTTTGGGAGTGGGTAATGGTCTTTTAATGAAGCCTTATTAAGATCCCCGAAATCTACACATAGTCTGATTTCACCATTCTTCTTCCTAACAGAACAAGATTGGCTACCGAAATTGAATGCTTGATGGAAAGATAATACCCAATTCAATCAACCTAGATAATTCTTTCCTCATCAAAGGTTCTATTTTGAGATTTATAGGCCTTTGTTTTTGTGTAACAGGTTTAGAATTTGGTCAGCAACTCAATTGTATGTTGTGCTAAATTGGGATCAAATCCTTTCGATCTTGGTATTTACAAGCAAAAACATCTTTAAAATCCTTGCAAATATTAATAAATGACTGCTTTTAAGTTAAGGAACATACATTTCTAAGAAATATATTTTTCCCTTCATTAACCGGGATTTCTTTGTAATTATCGGCGTGGGTTGACATATTAGTCTTGACCTTTCTTAACGATCATCAGTCCTAAAGATGTCTTTCAATGTGAAAATACCTCAAGGTAGTTTATTTGTCTTCAATCGAACAATCTCGTCACCATATAAGTGTTGTAATTTATCCTAATTAATTACATAAAACTAAGATTCTTGTTGCAAAACCTGCAGATTTGATCGTCACTTTCAAAAACTTACCAATTTGAATCATTATCAGGTATTGAGGGCCTAACAATTAACTTTATATGAGGCTGAATTTTACTATTTTCAATCTGTTCCATCACTTCAACACTAACCCCAATTCTTTGTAAGTCTGTCTCGCATGCTTGTTTTTAGCTCTAGGAATAGACTGAATGTTAATAGCATTGAAATATTCCATTAAGTCTGAAACTCTATGTCTGTAAGACTTCATTAATGGATTCTTACAAACATAGAAATTTCTTACTTGATTAATAACTAACTTAGAGTCACCAAAAATCTGCAACATGCTTATACCTATCTTTCTAGCCTAAAGTAAGCCATGAATTAATGCTTCATATTCAACTACATTACAAGTACATAAAAATTGGAGACTCAAAGATGAGAAATACCTTTTGTTTGTTGGGGAAGTGAGCATTAGAATTGCACCCTATCCTTTTTGTTCTTAGCTCCATCAAAATAAAGCTTTCAAATCCCTTCTACTAAATCTTTTGTTTTGGATAGTCGTGAAGTGGTGTATTTTTTCATGCATACAATACACATAAAATAGGTGTTCTTCAACTTCATTAAAAGGATCACGAGCATGTTCTTCCATTGTATTTTCATCCATTAACATGTTAGAAACACCATCTAATGTTGAAACATGAGCTACCTCATCAAAATCAAACCGATCTAGGGTTGAATAATTAGCCACCGCATTTGAAGAGTTAGGCTCAATGCGAAATTTGGTTAATGGCTCTGAATTGATAGTAACTTTGGTACCATAATGAGTAGTGAAAAATAAGGACCAATCTAAAGAGATAAAACCTCCTACTTTTTGTGAAGTCTCTAAATAAGCATAAGGCAAAGTATGGAGGTAAATCCACAACAGCTTACATCTTGCGAGAATAGAAACATTTAGGTAAGCATGTAATGTCACTTCTAAAATTTTAAATATACCAACTGTATTAGTTGCAATTCCATCTAGCTGTAATACACTCCTTTCTATAGGCTCATAATGCAAACCCAATTTTTCTACAATTGCTTTTGGCATAACTGTGCTACTTGCGCCACTATCCACCATGCAATTATGAACTAGATGTTCACCAATAATCAGTGATAAATAAAATGGTGGTGGTTTCTTGATGTCATAAGAATTCGAACCTTCAAATCATCCACTTAACTTCTTTAATGTGGTCTTGTTCAAACGTTCCAAGGACCATGTCATGTCTTCTCGAACTTCTTTTTCTATTGTATTTGAAGAAATATAAAACTTAGCTTGTTCATGAGAGAGTTAATATTTCTTTCGGAATACTTAAAGCATCCCACATTGAGATATTAACGTTATGATTTTTCATTACATCAACAATGTTTAAAGAAGCAACAGTTTTAGAGACAGATTCAACTATCTTAGAGTAGGCCTTGGCGAAAAATTATTCTCGCTTGAGCTTGTCTTGGATATCTGAGGTATAAACAGTCTTCTTAGATCAGGTTGTAGTTGTTTTTATTGGCCTTTTTCAACTAGAACACTTTTTTAGGAACATCAGAGTTGTTTGTTGACTTTGGAATTGTAGATGTTGTCTTATCAGTGACAGTATGTAGGATAGGCCTATTTTGTTGTTTTTGACTTTCAATAGCTTTCCCTTGATCCCTAGTAGTGACTACAATGAAATCCTCTTCATTAAAACTAACTAAATTCTGATCAAGTGCTTTCTGGATATGAGCTCCTTGCTACCCACCCTCCATCTGAGGCATGAACAATGTTTTAGATTGAGGTTTTACAACAAGATTCAGATTCAGAAAAGCATTTCAAAAACTTGTAGCTGCATGAGGTTGATTGCAAGGTTGACACCAATCTTATGTAGCCATATTAACTAGGACTAAAGCATTAGAGGAACTAGGAGCTTGTGGGTCAAATTACCTTTGTTGGTAAGGCTACCTATAATTTTGATTCTATTGATAGGGTTGTCTGTTTTGTTGATTCTATTGATTTTGTTGATAAGGAGCTTGATAGGGTCTGCTAGATAATGTAATTTTGTTATCAATCAAAGTCAATTTATTTTCAGATTTGCAAAGCTTTAAATACATCATCTGATGGAGTTACAATAGTAGGCTATATGATTGTAATATGCTAAGGAATAGGTGCTAAATCTACCGAAAAGGGCATTGAAGGCCTTGGTGCCAATTTTCCAGCTTGAATAAGACTATTTTTAGCTCGGATAGTGATATCATAGGCTACTGGGAGTGTCTCTCCCCATTGATTGAATCATAATTGAGATATAATTGTTTAATGCTCTAAGATAATAAATAAAAGCATGATCATCTTGAGGCTTGACAGTTGCTGGAATTCTTTCCCAAGTTCTGGAAAAATGGATATTAAAACTAGACATAAACTCATTAGGAGCTCTTTTAATAGTAGTCAACTATTCAATGAGAGACAAATGATCTGAATTATCCTGGAACTGTTTAAGAAATTTTTCACTTAATTTATCCCAAGTTCTTATGCTTCCAATTTCTAGGTTTCTATACCATTGCAAGGCCTACCCTTTAAAAGATGCAGCTAAAAGTCTTAAAGCTACTATTGATGCAAAATCACAGCACCCCTGGATGCAGATCAGGCTTCTAGGTTGATCACTCAGGCATCCAGTGTGATTGCACAACATTGAATCCTTTCTCCAAGTGTGGGACCTGTAAAATGAGAAAGGAATCTCCAGAGAAGGCTGGTTCCTGCTCCTAAACTACCTGCCACAAGCTATTCCAGTGCAGGAAAGCTAATCTAATCCTAATCTAACCATGCCAAGGAGACAGAGAGAGAGAGAGAGGGAAAAATAGAAAAATCCTACACTAAAACGGTGATACACCAGAGAACACTAGAGAAGGAGAATGTTGAACCTCTATCAAAACTACCATGGGACAAAGAGAGGTGAGCAATGGGAAGGATGGACAGATGCATCACAAGCCCAAGGATAGATTTCACATAGAAAATGTCCCAAAACTCCATGAACACAGCTCCAGACCTGTAATGAACATTCAAACATGCACAAATACCTGCAATGAAGAGAGGCAAGAGGAAAACAAGCGAAGAACAAGCAAGGATGGACAGATGCATCACAAAACACGTTTTTTGTTGCTCTAGAAGTTTGCACAGAACATCATTTCAATAGTAAAAGGCAAAAACACCATTACAGAGCAAGGGAGGAGGTTCAAACTCCATTTCTAACCCTAGAGAAGAAAAGAAGGGAGGGCAGAGCAGAAAAGATGAACCACTTGTAATATCCTTTTTTAATGAGCCAAATCTGGCTTTATACAATGCATGGGTCGAGCCCAGGAGACAGAAAACATACAAAAGCATGGGAGCCCATTCTTTCTTGACTACAGGTGCATTAAAATGGCATGGGGACCTTACAAACCCATACCCTGTCACTTTGACCGGACTACAGGAGAATGCGACCCATTCTGCATTAAATCTGGTCGCTGGAATGTCATTTCTGGCCATGAACACGCGTCAGAGCTGTTTCTTGATTTTCTCCATCCAGACTACACCAAAACTAGAGATTAACCCTAGAATCATGTAGATAATTCCACAAGATTTCCGTTGATATAAAGAACATGTAAATCCGAGCTCGGATCAAAAGATATGACGATCTCAAGATTTAGGGCACTTAATGCACTAAAACGGATTTTGAAATATTTTCCGCGCTTCGCCACTGGATGACACATGGCGGCTCGATTCGCTGAATAATTCTCTCTCCTCCACCTTTCCGCGGGCTTTCCTTTGAAATTTCCTTGTGGGCCCTAGCTGGGACACGTGGCACTATCCCATTGGTTTGGGCTGACCCTTTTGACCTTTTCCTCGTGACACGTGTCATGATTTGATTGGTCCGCGGGCCTACCGGCTCTTTCACGCCCTTCGCGTATTTTTGTCCCGGATGTCCTCAAAGGTCTTGCTTGGGACAGAAACCTCCGATCTGCCTGAAATGGGCTTCCTTGTCCCTTATCTACCGATGACACATGGCGCAATCTGATTGGCTCTCGCTTTTTGCTATTCTGCGTCCCTAGCGCCTCCTGCCCCGGATGTCCCAAAGGCGAAAGTTTCCCGTTCCGGCCGAACCGGCCGGTTCGCGTCTTTCGTGTCCATTTGTCCCAGATGTCCCTTTGCTGCTTGGGACAAATTCTTCTGAACCGCCCGAAATGGGCTTCCCTTGCTTCACCGCTTCGCCTTTTCGCGCCCTTCGCGCCCTCACGGCCCGATTGTTCCTTTGCGAAAATTCTCTGTTTCGGGCGAACCGGCCGATTCGCGCCCTTCGCGTCCCTCTGTTCCAATTGTCCCAAAGGTGACCTTGAGCAGGACTTAGCCAATTTTCACAATTTTTCCTGGATCAATCTACATGCTTGGAACTGCAAAACTCTGATACATGTTATCAAAATTTACCCTGGGGGGTGAAATTTTGACAACAGTTTTGACGACTCAGCGGGGTCACCTGCCTGCTAGGTGAATGATCAGTAGCCTGAAGCAATCCATTGGGCATGGAGTCATAAGCAAGCCTGAAAACTGATCTGAACTTTGAAAACTTCCCTCTGAGCCACTTGAATCCCACCGGACATGGAGTTGTTCTCACCAAAATGCCACTGAAACGAACTGTGCAAGAGCAGAACCGGCAACACCAAAACTATGTACAGAACTAAAAATCATACATGCTCCAAATGGAACATGCAGAGTGTGCACAAGCACTTCTTCTACTGAAAGAAAATCTACCTACTCTACTCTAACTAGAAGCAAAGGCAAGCTAAACAAACCCTGCAATTGGTTGTGAGAAATAGCTTCCCTTTCTCAAAAGTGGCGGCCATGCAAATGATTTGGAGCTGATCATGGCTGTTAGGATGAGTGGAAAATCAACAAGAAGTCAGGTATTCCACCCAAATCATCAAGGTATCACCAAGGAAAATTCAATACCTCTTTTAGTTGCTCTCTGCATTTGGGTCAAGAGGTATGACAGCTGATCCTTGATACTTTGAGCTCACCCTCATGCTCGAAGCAAGCATGACTGGTCAGTGACTTCTCCTTTGGCTCCAATGAAGCCAAATACACCGATTGGGCAAGGTCCGATCACTTGATATGCCCATAGCTCTGATTTTCAACTCCAAGAATGGAGTCTTCTTGTAGACCTTGAATGGATGGTGTGGAAGCAATGGTAGAACCCTTCTGCCCTTTCTCTTCCTCCAATGAAGAACATGAAAGATTAAAATCTTCCAATCTTGATTCCGAAGAGCTGTTATAAGATGCAGGCTGCTGCAAATGAATGTTCTCCTTCAGGACAGCAGACTCTTGTGTTTGGAATGTGGATGATGAAAGAGAGAATGGTGGAAACTCAACCGGCTCTTCTCCATCAAAACAGTCCTCCAAATCTGACAGATAAACTACCTCATGGCTGTCCTGCTGCAAATGTTCAACTTCCTCCATGGTGTCCTCTTGATCTGTAACTTGACCACCATGGTTTCTTTCTCCCTCCAACATTGATTTTGAGAGGTCAAACTCCTCTTCAGCACTGGAACTTGAGAGAGGTGAAGTAGAAAGAAGAACTGAAGGTTCTCCTGTAGCCTGCTTTGTGCTCAGAGCTCTTGGATCTGCAACTTTCTCCTCCACAGCTAGAATGTGCTCCTCTGCTGCTGGATCTGGAGCAGCTTCTCCTTCATCCAATGTTTGAAGACAATCTTGCTCTTGAATGAGCTCCTCCTCCAGCATGAAGTTTGTCAAGTCAAACTCTTCAATCTGCTGCTCTAGAGGACAAGTTGGGACTGCAAGATCTTCTTCTTCTCTTTGCGCAATGTAATCAGTCCCCGACCACCATTTGTTCTCCAACCTTAGCCTCTTCGTAGGCTTAACCATCAAGGGATCTTTGTCATACCAAACTTGGCAGCCAAACTTACTAAGCTCTTAATCATTTCTTCTTTTCTTGCTCTTCCTCTTCTTGTCCTTGATGACTGATTTTTTCAATTTCTTCTTCCCCACATGGAATTGGGAATGCAAGCGGAGGGGTGGGTTGTAACTCAATTGATTTGGAAATTTTTGTGGTGGTAAAGGAGATGAAATCTCTTGTTTCTTTAGAGGAGGGGGGATTTCTTTTAGCTCTTGTGGAGAGGATGACTGTTTGGAAGGAAAAAGGAAAGAAGAATTGAGGTGTGGTGGAAGACTGAGAGGTGGAGACATGGGATCAACATTTGGGACAACAGATGGAGAGTTTAAAATTTGCAAGTCCAAATGAGATGATGTTGCTTGAGTAATGGGAAGAGAAAAACCAGATGATGGTGTAGAACTTACCCATTGACAAGGTTGTTCAACACCGAATGTATAGGCCTCTATTTCTGCTGTCCATTGTGCAAGTTGGGGCAGCATCTTTATCATGAAGTCCAGCTTCTCTTGAGGGCTGAAGTGTCTTGGAAAAGGGCCTCCCCATGGACAAGGAGTCCTGTAACCAATTCTGAAAGCTCTCATCTGAGCTGTTGCTCTGGACTGCACCATCTTTGCCTCCATCTTTTGGATTTTCTCCAACAGACCAGCATCTTGGATCTGATGGTCTTCATTGTATGCATACTCTTGCTCTTGGAAGGCTCCATAGCCAAACTGACTTTGGCACTGCTGCTCATATGGGTATGCATACTGATCTTGAATCTGCTCAAAATGTTGATTTGGAGGATTTGTAAAACATGTTGGAGGTGGAATATACTCATTGTTGTTGATGTGAATTCCATGATGGAAATGAAGTCATGATTGCAAAACCTCATGGAATGGGAAAGAATGAAAGAGATGGAAAGAAGGATGAATGGGAATGGATGGAAAATGGGTTTGCAACTTCAGAAATGGGTTGCTGATCAGATGGAGTCACCAAATGTGTTTGCAAGTGCCTCCAAAGGCTGAAATCTTCACAGGAACACACCAACCTGCAAAAGATGAAGTGGAAGACCTCTAAGGTCCCACCGGGCATGCCAAAATCGTTGATGCAAAATCACAAAGACTCCGGATGCAGATCAGGCTTCTAGGTTGATCACTCAGGCATCCAGTGTGATTGCACAACATTGAATCCTTTCTCCAGGTGTGGGACCTGTAAAATGAGAAAGGAATCTCCAGAGAAGGCTGGTTCCTGCTCCTAAACTACCTGCCACAAGCTATTCCAGTGCAGGCAAGCTAATCTAATCCTAATCTAACCATGCCAAGGAGACAGAGAGAGAGAGAGAAGGGAAAAATAGAAAAAGCCTACACTAAAACGGTGATACACCAGAGAAGGAGAATGTTGAACCTCTATCAAAACTGCCATGGGACAAAGAGAGGTGAGCAATGGGAAGGATGGACAGATGCATCACAGGCCCAAGGATAGATTTCACATAGAAAATGTCCCAAAACTCCATGAACACAGCTCCAGACCTGCAATGAACATTCAAACATGCACAAATACCTGCAATGAAGAGAGGCAAGAGGAAAACAAGCAAAGAACGAGCAAGGATGGACAGATGCATCACAAAACACATTTTTGTTGCTCCAGAAGTTTGCACAGAACATCATTTCAATAGTAAAAGGCAAAAACACCATTACAGAGCAAGGGAGGAGGTTCAAACTCCATTTTCAACCCTAGAGAAGAAAAGAAGGGAGGCAGAGAGCAAAAGATGAACCACTTGTAATATCCTTTTTTAATGAGCCAAATCGCTTTATACAATGCATGGTCGAGCCCGGAGAGAGAAAAACATACAAAAGCATGGGAGCCCATTCTTTCTTGACTGCAGGTGCATTAAAATGGCATGGGGGACCTTACAAACCCATACCCTATCACTTTGACTGGACTACAGGAGAATGCGACCCATTCTACATTAAATTTGGTCACTGGAATGTCATTTCTGGCCATGAACACACATCAGATCCGTTTCTTGATTTTCTCCCTCTAGACTGCACCAAAACTCGATATTAACCCCAGAATCATGTAGAGAATTCCACAAGCTTTCCGTTGATATAAAGAACGTGCAAATCCGAGCTCGATCAAAAGATATGACTATCTCAAGATTTAGGGCACGAAATGCACTCAAAACGGATTTTGAAATATTTTCCCGCACTTCGCCACCTGGACGACATGTGGCAGGCTCTGATTCACTGAATAATTCTCTCTCCTCCACCTTTCCATGGGATTTCCTTTGAAATTTCCTTCAGGCCCTAGCCGGGACACGTGGCACTATCCCATTGGTTCGGGCTGACCCTTCAAAACTCGTCCTTTGACTTTTTGACCTTTTCCCTTGTGACACGTGTCATGATTTGATTGGTCTGCGCGGGCCTGCCGGCTCATTCGCACCCTTCGCGTCTTTTTGTCCCGGATGTCCCAGTGCTGTTAGGGACAGAAACCTCCGATCCACCCAAAATGGGCTTCCTTGTCCCTTATCTAGCCGATGACACGTGGCGCAATCTCGATTGTCTCTCGCTTTTTCTTGCCATCTCAAGTCCTCGCGTCCCTCGCGCCCGATGTCCCAAAGGCGAAAGTTTCCGTTCCGGCCGAACCGGCCGGTTCACGTCTTTCGCATCCATTTGTCCCAGATGTCCCTTTGCTGCTTGGGACAAATTCTTCCGAACCGCCCGAAATGGGCTTCCCTTGCTTCACCGCTTCGCCTTTTCGCGCCCTTCACGCCCTCGCGGCCCGATTGTTCCTTTGCGAAAATTCTCTGTTTCGGGTGAACCGGCCGATTCGCACCCTTCGCGTCCCTCTGTTCCAATTGTCCCAAAGGCGACCTTGAGCAGGACTTAGCCAATTTTCACGATTTTTCCTGGATCAATCTACATGCTTGGAACTGCAAAACTCTGATACATGTTATCGAAATTTACCCTGGGGGGGTGAAATTTTGACAATGACTACATCTTCATGAGTGATATTATGGACTACACATAAGGCTACAACATCTTTGATATGTTCAACAGTGTAACTTGACTTTTACCCATGAATGATGGTAAAATTTTCATGGTAGCATTTGGAATGTCATCATAGATCGGGATTACTAATGGACTACCATTAGTAAAGGTCACAAAATTCCTTTACGATTGAATAGCCATTTGAAAAACTAGGATGTTAATAGAGAAATTGATACGTGGTGAAGGAATATCATGAGGAGGGTTATCAAAACTAGCTATATTATAAGGTAAAGTATTACCAACTCTTCTCCTTCTAGCAGAATTCAAGGGTAAAGAAACAAACTCAGGAGGAATTCCTCTTACCGATGTAGTTCAATGGAGTCGCCAAAAGATCTTAAAATATTTAGAATAAATTGTTGCAGCTTGCTCCCGAAAGTGACTTTGTAACTGCTATAAATTTTCTATAGATCTGTTTTACAATTTATAACTTTCATATAGATCCGATTCGTTGTCCCACCGGGCATGCCAAAAACTATTATCTCTCAAAAGTGCACCCTGTAGAGAGATGGTTGTAGGTTTTCTAAGCTTGCACAATTGATCTCTCTCTTTTGTAGATATAATGGAAACACCTCAGGTCTGAGGGTATACCTATTTTTAAGTGAGTCTCCAATATCAAGGCCGGTTCCTTATTGGTGTATCCTAAACTAATTCAGGGTTTAGGGGTAAAAGACATACTATAAAATAATTAAACCTAAGGTGATACAAAGAAATTTGTATGAGGGCTTTGACTGAGTATATGCACAATTGATATGTGAAGGATTTTGGGTGCACGAACCAACAGCTTCTTCTCCGAATATTAAGGAAAAACACTTTGAGGTATTGAGGGAGATTATCACAACAATACTACTAAGCTAGACATGCACATTAATATCATGCGAAAATATAGAATTTGTAGAAGGGTAAGATGATTGATCAGGGAATTTGTATTCACAAGACTAATAGAAACATACACAAGACTACAAATAATTGGAAAGGCAGAAATTCTTCACACTCAGAAGGCAAAACTGCAAAAATTCTTCAATCCTATATCTAAAATTCCTCCAAAAGTTTCCTCTAGAAGTTCTTCCCGTGCTTTGTAAAGGCACACAATATATAGCAAAAATAAAATTCACCCCCTTCCTAAAAATAGCCTAAGGCTTGTACTCACCCATGCATTCTATTTTTATCCTTTATTTAATAATCGATAAAGGAATCAAAATAGAGCATGTAATTACAAATAGGCATTTAATAGCCTTGATTACAATTGGTCAACCGAATTTGACTGAACTATTTTTAAGAAAGCAAGAGTAAATAATTTGCTAATAATAAGCTTCCTTGCAAGGCAAGAATTTCCTATTTTGAACATGCAATTTTGTCTTCTTGTTTGTTTTATCCTCTTATGGAGCATGCAGAAATTTAACTCTTTGTTTGTGGGTAAAAGAAATAATCATAATACCGACAAAACACATCAGTTCAAGCGGGACCAATTTGCACTTCACCTTATTCTTCCATCTTTTGATTAATACATGCATGTTTCATTAGTAATCTTATAGCTCGGCTTCGTTTTGTTACTTTGATGGCTGCTATGGCTCGATTCATTGTTTTGAGCAAGAAATTTCTCTACTTCTTTCTAAGTAAATAAGATCCTGTTCTTAAGATCTTTACCTTTTCTCTTTGGCCGCCATTGGAGATTTTTGAGCTTAGATCTATCTTTAGAATGGTCTCTGTGTGATTAGAATCATTGTGCTTCACCATTGTGTTTACCTTTGAACCCGACCCCTTGCATAAATGATTCTTTGAGCTGGGTTGGGTCTGCCATGGAAAGTGAATATGGAAATCTTTATATCTTCTTGAAACATATACTATAATTCAAATTTTTAAAGTCAAAACTAAAAATGATATCTTGGATGGCACGAAAAATCTTCTCCCTTTGCTTTTACAGGCCTTCGAGAAAAATTTCAAAAATTTTAAGTCCTTTGCTGACTTTCGGGATTTTTTGAAGTTTTAAACTTTTTGTGGACCTGCGGACCTTTTGTGGCTTTTTGCCCCTTTACATACTTTTGGGCCTTTTGTGACTTTTAAGTGCTTGTGCAGACTTTTGGCCCTTTAGGATAACTTGAAGCTTTAACCCTTTTTACGAAAAAGTCTCAAATTTTAACGAAACCCCACCGCTCTGCCAATGTTCTATAGAATTGATATTGGACTTCTCCCCGTGCCTTTGAATTTCTCATCGCGGAGGCTCAAGCTTATAGGAAATGTTTAGAACTTCTAACTTTTCCTTTCTTAAAATTTGAAAACTTAAATGAATCCTAACCTCTATTTCTCTGCTTCTATCATGATGGTGCCACGTGTACTTTGCAGACGTTTGGACGTGTGAAGGAAATTTTGACACTTTAAAAAAAATTGAAAATTGACCAAGTCGGTCAATGACTGCCATTCCACTTGGATGAATTTTGCATCAATTTTACTGATCTATTTGTGACCAATGATCTCTATACTTGTCAATTTTTGATTGTTGATCTCAAAAGCATGATTAGGGTTTCTAACTTGTATTAATTGAAGAACTTGGGTTCCATCCTCAGCCATTCGACCTCTGTACTTTTGATTCATGGTCATCGATCCTCTGATCATTAACTCAAAGTGAGTTAGGTTACTTTGGATCATTGATGAGTAAAACACTCGAAACCCTAATCTTTCACATTTTCATTCTTGAGCTCTAGTCGAGCTAAATGAACTTTGTGAAAAAAAAAATTTAACGATAGCCATTGATGAAGCCTTCAAGCTCTATTACTTGGCTTTCTTCGTGAGATCTAGTCAATTTTTAACCAGTTTTCATTGTCTTCGAGCTCGGATTTTTTAAAAGAGATCTCTGTGCCTGTAGGTGCTCTGCGAAGATTCTATGGCCGTCATTGTTGTAAGTTTCTGAGCTTATCCCTCGTGTAAAAATGATCATCTTTTACTTTCTTACACCTATAACACCATTATTTTCAGAAAGGTAGTCGCGGCTTGTGTTTTTTGTAATCTCCTGATTGTATATTGCTCATTTTTATCAATATTTGGCTTTCCCTTTTACTTTTTCTCTACTACTCCATCTTCAAACATTGATTTTTTATTAATAGGATTATATATTAATGGATTCACCGCCTTGTCCCCTAAACAATCACACTTTTGAATCATATCTCCAAATCGACATTCTTGCATCATGGGTAGTCATTTTTTTCTTTGAAATTTTGAGCTAGTTGTGAGATAGATCCATGTCTGTTGTGGGTATTTGCATATTTTAGCTCTGATTGTTATGAAATCTTTGGCTTGTATAAAAATAAATGTGGTCATGGTAGTTGATTATTAAGCTCGATTTCTTTGATTTCCCAAGTGTGATAGAGGTGTATTCTCTAATATTTTATACTTAAGATGTCACTCTTTCGTGAAACCTTGATGTATGAGTTGAAAAATCATTGTGGGTTATCCCTTTTGGCTCTGAGTTCAATGATCCTTTGAGGGTTTTCTCAACTTTTGATTTTACCAGTAAGTTTTTGCTTCCTTCCCTGATTTTTGGATACCCATTTAATGGTTTTTTGATCAAAGCCAAGATCTGCATTTTATTTTGTAGACCTGTAACTGTATTCGATCCTTTGAGTTATATTGCAACAAATATGTGTATGGATTTTTAACTATCCTGTATGAATGAGTTATTTTTCCCAAAATCTGTATATACCCATGTATCTTTCAATTTGTGGCTTGAGGTATTACAACCCAGATTTGTGTATCTTTCCTTTGGCATGGGTATTCACACTTCTTTACTCCTTTTGATTCTTCAATCTGTTCTTGATTTTAATGAGATCTTTGTACCTTGTATGTGGCCTTTTGTAAACAGTTTCTCATTCATGTAACACCATTAACAGGTGTAATCCTTGATTCAGATGCTTTGTTGAAATACCATCATTTTATTTATTTTCTTAGATACTATACTTATTTGATGGTAGCATTTCTGGAAAATTTAAAATGTCCATTTCACATGGCGAAGCCCTGCCAAAATTTTTCCAGAATTCTCTCTTCCTTGACTGAAATCTGGAAAGTGTACATTGCCTGCATGCATCTTCTTTGTTCGGATCGTAACCTGTACCTACACAATTGAGAAAATATTTAGAAAATAATTAGGTTCTTGACCTCTCTTATGTCCATGTTTCTTCTTCCTCTTTTCTTTCTCTTCTTTTTGAGTGAGCTATGTAGTTTGATCTTCAAGTACTCTATATCTCCTACTATTTAGAGATTCATATGCACGAATTAGGACAATGTAGGAATATGGATTAACCCTGAGCTCTTTATTGATGATTCCTTTCTTTTACTTTTCAGGTACCATGCTTTGAATTGTGAAGACAAAGATGGAACAAGTTGGAAGGGGGACAATCTACACAACGAAGAATATACAAAGGCAATGATGGGTTCACTCATATTCCTTTGCTTTCTATTTCATGCATGTACACCTCTTTCTTTAGTAGATGTACTTTACTTTTCAGTCACATCCCACGACTTTTGTGGGAAAAATTTGACCTTCCTTGTGAATAAAATATTGAATTCTGAAACTGATTTGTGTATTTCCTTCCGCATTTCAAGCTTCGAATGGAGTGTATGATGAACTAAACAACTGAGTCATATAATTGAATGTATTAAAAATAATGAAAGAATATTGATGCGAACCTATAACATTCGAAATGAGCTCGATTTTTGTAATATGCACTTATGTTTGCTATCCCAAAACTCAACACTTCACCTACTCTTTAATTCAATGTCTTCATCAAGACAAGACAGGTGTCCTTCAGGGCCTTTGTTTTTTTGCTGAAAGTTTCATGAAATTGTATTCTATGTGATCTATTACATTTAGTAACAACACACATAGTTCTGATTTCACTTAATCATTAATTAATTAAGAAGTAACTAATAACATCATAACTTCTTTAGCTTTGGTATACTTCACCCATGACTTCCATTTTAATGATGAAGTTTCGAGTTGGCCATATTTGCACAAGTGCAAAATTGTCAATAGGCTAAATTTGGCCCCTTACATCATAGGTATGTTTGGTGGGAAGGTTTAAGAGGTATGTGACAAATTTAACTTGTCCCACAATCCTCCAAAACTAGGATCAAAGCCCAAATTCTATTTTGTGTGATCTTAATGGGTACTCTTCCCAAAATGAAAATAAAATCCTAAAAATATAATGAAGGTAACAAGGACTATATAACCCATTTAATGCACACATATTCACATCCTAACTTAGCATAATACGATGATAAATTAATGAAAAAGGATCACATTAATTAATTAAATAATATAACATTCATTACCCATTTTCATTCAACAAAAACATCATCGGGATAAATTTGGCCCTTATACATCATAGGTATGGTTGGTAAGAATTTTTAAGAGGTATAGGATGAGCTTAGTTTGTCTCAAAAGCCTCCAAAAGTGGGCTTAAAGCCCAAATTCGAGTTTGGGTGATGGGAATGGGACTCTTCCCAAAATGAAAATTAAATACCAAAATGATCATGAAGGTAACAAGGACTATCTAACCCATTTAATGCACACATAGTCACATCCCAACTTAGCATAATAAACATGATAACTAAAATAAACAAGAGCACATTAATTAAGCAATAATAAAGTGATAATACTTTACAATTAATGAAATCACATACACAAAAAATAAATAAAATAAAAGAGGGAAAATCAACACACAAACCCATGGTCACATATGAGGTGCTCCCCCATAGGGACCTCTTAACTAGCATGATAAGAAAAACAAAAACACACTCAAAACACACACAACTCGCCACAATGACCATGTTTCAACATCTGATATTCTTCCACAGTTTGTCTCGTAGTGCCTTCTTGTTTATTGTGATTTCATTTCCTTCAAGCAAAAAGACAATACCATCTTTGGCCTCAAGGCATATAAATAAATCAAGAAATTAAAACACACATATTGTCCATCATATAATCATCTTCACAAAATACAATTGCATTGCTATCATGGTTAAGTAATTATACTCTAACCAATCATTTAGAATTATCAATAATCCTAATTCACATTTTATGACAACCATGCAATTTCATACATCTAATGTAACTCATATCTAATAGATACACTCAAAAACATACTACTGATCCTTATTATCATCACATTATTAGTAATTAAAAATATCAAAGAGATCCAATGATTAGTCTAATAATCTGAATATAATTATCAGTGTCAAGAGTCCAAAATATCGACATATAGTAAAATACTACTAGGTCAGCATCATGTCTTGCAATGTCTATCAATGTCCACAGTCTGCCCATACAGTCTATAATTAAATTTAGATAATAGAAATTCCATCGTGTCTAACAATAGTATATTAAAATATTGAACAATGCCCATGTCACTAAGGAAATATTGATCATGATCATAACAAAATAAGCGTTGAAGAGGAGTAATCACTACAAAAACCACTTGCAAAAAGAACCTAAGAAATTATTTTCATGGGACTGATATTTGTTTCTAGTTCTCCTATTGGAATAATAGAGATAGGTGGGAATAGTTACTAGTTGTATGCCATCATAGTGTAAACCATAAGACAAAACTATTGTGTTTTCTTAAGGCAGAAATGTCACCTCAAGTGACAAAATTAAAAAGGACTTCAAATATTGCCTCATTAAGATATAAATTCTAATTTTCAGTGTAATCAAGGTCCTCTAATGTATTCTAGGATAACAAGGATCATGCAAGATGTTTCTGTTGGTAAGACAGTTTGGTCTGATGCCACATGCGCGGGGTTTCTGAAGAAATTTTTTTATTTTAATTTATAATATATTTGGACAAGATAAAATTCATATCATTCATTCTTATTTCATTATCTATTATGAGAACAATTTGGGAACCAAAAAAATAAATGATGAAGGGTGTAGTTTACTATGAGAGGAAGGAGATCCATTCAATTTTGTGCACATTTTCCTGAAATCGTCTCAGTTAAAGAGACCACAATTCTTTGAGGCCTTTTTCCAAATGCTTGGCATACAGGGTCTGTTCACTTAACTTTAAGGTACATGCCTACCAGATATTTTTTAACTGCAACATCGAATTCATTTTTCTCACTTTTACAATTTGCAGTCTTCCCAAGTGTTACTCCTAAGCTCACCTTCTGGAAGATCTATGCCATACTGAAAGAGGTTATGGAATTTTTATTTTCACATATCAAGTACCCTTACTTGGAAGTTTAAAATCCATTTTTGTGGATCCAACGACTGTGGCATTAAAATAAATTGCCTTTCTTCAAGGAATTTTTAAAACGGTTCACGCTCTTGTCTATGCTTCTACATCTTGTGTATAAAAAAACTTGAGATATCTAAAATGTAGAAGGAAATGTCTTTGGAGAGTAAGTTATCAAGAGGAGAAAAATTACTTGCAAGACTAGAAATTTAGCTATGGTGCTGGTCATACATAGAGAAAATATGAGGGTCGGTTTATCTGAATCCATATTATATCCAACGTGTTTCCCTAGACCCTCAGGACTTTTCAACAACCCAATTAAAGCATAGGAAGAGAATATGATGGAAAAAACACGTTGTAAACCCATTGGTCACATACACACCCCCTCTCTATAATATTGAGTGGAATAAAAAGAGTAATAAAACAAAACAAGCTTGCATTTCTTATATTTGTTCTAATAGGAAAATTTTCCCACAACACACCTCCATGGGACCACATGTCTCAAGCAAATTCTGTCAAATAGTCCATGTTCCTTGTGTAGGAGTCCACATTCCTTTCAAGATTTTGTCTCACAACACTACTGTTGCCATGTTTTTCATAGGCTCACAATATACTAGTAGAAAATGGATTTATACTTTATAAAAAAGCATGTGTATCATCACATAACATTGACATTGTTTCACTATACGAAAATAATAGGCATCCAAAAAACCAATACACCCTCTAGCGTAAAACCTTCTACATAAATTCATGCATTTACATCTGTGTTTCCAAGAGATAGATATACATGAGAATCATCTCTTTAAGTCATCTTATCATGAATTTCTTATGCGTTGTAGATTCCCATAAAACATTTGACAAAATTGAGGAACAATGGATTTATTCACATAATATAACTATTTTAGCACACGAGAAGATGTAGGTATCCCCACGAGGCATTCATATAGTGTCCTCATACACAAAAAAATTCTATACAACATGATTTGTGTCCTTTTATTGGAAACTCTTAAGCCGTTGTCTCCAATAAATGATATTTGTTCCCAAATAAGAAATGGGATAGTGTCGTTCACATTTCACATACCCACCTACCATAGCACTTGCAATTCTGACCACGAGACATTCCCGAACACTCCATACACCTCTTCAATGCTCCAACAACCAACTCCACTAACACTTCACCAAACGAATTCATCCATCCTTGATTTTTTAAACTTGTTTTTTCTCATTTATTAAATCTTGTTTTATTTATTTATTTCATTTTATTATTCTCATTATTAAAATTTTAATCCTACCAAAATTAGCACTCGTCGAATGAGGTCGTTATATTATTGAAATTTCACACTTACGAGAACTACCATCACCAACAATGCAAGAATTCTGAGAAAATCTACGTGAGACTTCCCGAACTCCATCTCGTGACCGACTCAAGGTTCTTAGATAACATACTATGGCTCGGATAGAGGGAATTTTCCTAAAATTTAATCTCAAATTTTTATTTCATTTTTAAATTTTTTTATTGTTAGTAAATTAGAATAACACATTTGGGATCTAAGATGAACTAAAATAAAAAAATTTAATCCAAATTGTTTTAAAAATAATCATAACTATGATTTGGGAGGAGAAAAAATGGGTGGAACTATATTTCCTCCCCTTATAAGAGCATTATCTTTAATGCAAGATAATACCAAGGTGATAAGGATAATTAAGCTAGGAAGTCAACAACGAAAAAGACATATCTAGGGAAGAGAACTTTGTTGCTAAAATGTGACCACAAGGTAGACGAAACGTTTTACAATTTTTTTAATGTTCTATGAAGATTGGCGCTTCCTTTTACTAAATATTACTCAATTAGTATTTTCTTTTAAAACATTTGTCAATCTCAAGCTCTTAATATTTCATTGTTTAAGATTTCAATTTATTTATTTTTGTGGGTGCCTAACATAAAATGACATAAAAATGTCACAAAAGGTTCATACACAACACTTACAAGCCATAAGATACCTTGTTATCACATCTTCAACACTGCACGACATCACAAGACCACCAACCTAACCATAGAAATCAATATACATTCCACACAACATAGTACTAGACACACACATGTCCTGGTACAATTAGTAATTATAACACAAGTTTATTATAACAAGGAATTCCCAACAATACGCACTCAATTTTCACGCAACTCAATACAATAATTTTATCTACATAGTGACAACATGGGATCAAAAATTATAACATTTATTTGGGTTATCAATCCTCGACAACATAAAACATAACCAGACTCAAATGATTACTCATAAATCATAATACCAACTCCACATACCTCTCAATCTCTATACTCCACCCAAAACAACTCCATATACCTCTCATACAACAAAATGAAGAAAATTTTCCTTTTTCCTCAACCAAATAGGCCGACACCCTATGGCCCTCAACACATACTGATCAATAAATGCCTATCCCAAGTTACATACATTAGTAATCTATAACTTCTTGGGGCGTGACCCCATACAATGAAGTGGGCCTATAAGTACCACAAATCCATGCTAAACCCATGTCCCTAATACAACCCATAGCAAAATTAGAACCAACATTCCAAAAAAACAAGAAAAATTTACAAGTGGCATCAAATTCAATCGGCTTGTGCTGCGAGAATATAAATTTGAAACTCAAGGAATATTTTTGACAAAAATTCAACTTTCAATATAAAAATAAATAATTAGCCATACTTAGTGTTAAAATAATTATGTTAGTTCAAAAACATTTTAAATTTCCAAAATTAGAAGTAATAACTCAACCAAATGTAAAATGGTATAAATTGTATAACTATAATAATATTTCTCTAAATGATCCTTCCAAATTCCCATAAGCCTCAACATATTCAAGTATCATGTAGGATTTTTCAATGGAAAAACCATATAGGATAGAGAAGTTGAGCCTCATGTGTTGTACATTTGACAATATATTGAGCATGTTTGATGTATATCATACGAATTGAAGTGAATTTTTAGTCTATATAATACTCCAGTTCTAAACTCGTACTTGGATCAAGGTTATGGGTACTTAGACACATGTCTTCTCTCCAAACATACACTCTTTATTTATTTCTTATCTTGGATTCAGTGAGTGTAGGGTAAAAAAAAATAACACAACTACATTACTAACATAAATATTGTTTAATCACAACAACCGTAACGTCTTACGTATGGTATATTATCGGGAATAGAACAACATCATTTCCACATGACGAACTCTAAAGTGCAACTATAGTATAATATGGGTCATCATATTACCATATACCCCTAATTCACAACATGAATCCATCACATAACACATGAAACATATGTATGATGAACATAGTGACTAACATCACAATATATAAATAATTACAATACAACATGGTGACACAACACGATACATCACAACATGGTGGTAACATCACAATATGATACAATTCACTATGAAGCAATTTTTTCATACAACACATTAATACACATGCAATATCACATAATAATAAAATGATCAAACACTTCATGGTCAAAAATAACATTCCTTTCACATAACAATGAAATAAATTATACTCAAAATTCAAATTTATTTCATGAATGAGAGTTTTAGTACTCTCATCATGAAACACATCAACATCATAACAAATCCACACTAAGTGGTATGCACAACAAGTGCATTTATAAAATCATAAGTATAACGCTTGTCACATCACAACATAGTATCACATTAATCTTCCATCTCCTCCACCATCATGCATAATCATCATAACACCAACTATCCCAAAGGTTTGAGAGCATGAACCTTCGCTTTGATATCAAATGTAATGTCCACAATTTTGACACACAAATACAACAGAAAAATACCAAAATAGTTTATTTGACTTACATTACTAGATACATGACATCACATGAGATCACTTATTATAAAATGCAACACAATAGACATTTTCACAAACATGAACCCACATGGATAACATGAAAACACACGATTCACATATAAGACAACTTTTAACAAATGGAAAAGTATAGACAACTATGCAACTACAATATAAATTTACAATTAGGAGCCTTTTTTGGAGAAAAGGACTCCTTGTTCTAAAAATCATGTTACACATGGAAGGGTACATTTCACCTGTGTTAACGTTATAGAGGTTTTGCATTGAGTTTAAGTGATGAATCTCACATTTCACTCTACTTCTAATTCATCATCTTAAGGATTAATTCTCGATAGTTACATGTTAATTACATGTTTCACCATAAATTCTACTTCTTTAGTGATCCTAGGTTTAATGTATTCCCATCTACACCCAAGGGTTCTACTAACTTTTACAAGTCAAACTAGAGTGCAATATCCTTAACTCACAAGACCTTGGTAACAACCCAAGGTATTCCATTCTCAAGGCTAAATGTTCATTATTTAATTAGCATCATTTTTAACAATATTCATGAGTACAAAGTATGTGTTCATGCCTTAGAGTTGGTTTCTAAATTTAATATTTTGTTTTATCACCCGTGTACATCTCCTTTATTACATTCACTTTATGATCACATTAGGCATTTTAGTTGGTTTGACATTGCTAAAGGGAATACAATTTTCATAGTATTCATTCCATTATTTAATCATTTTTACCCTTTTTCTAACTACATTTACGGAAATGAATAGAAAGGGCCCTTTACCCGATATATGTTGAGAGAAATATATGTGACAATTCTCTTAGAATGGTGGAGTATGAGAGTAATAAGGTAAATGTGAAGGAGACCAATCCATTGAATGAGGTGGTGAACATAAATGTGAAGGGGTTTCTGAGCAAGGGACCTAGGCCAACGAGATGGGATAATGTACCGATGTGGATGAAAAGGTCATGGAATAGGTCATGTGTGAATATGAGAAATAGGTGTGGAATGTGCCTTAGATTTGAGTGGCTGAGGAGGCCTATGTGTTGTAGCTAGTTGAAAGATATTATCAATATTAGGCTTAGCTAATGGTGTGCATGGTGGAATTCCTTTGTGAGTGATAACTTGATTATTTTAAATGAACTTGAGAAAAAATGATTCACGGAAGGGATGGCTTTGGTGACATGGAGCCAAGGAATGTCTAAGATCATGTCACAACCTTTGATTGAAGATGTAATAGTTAATTGTGCAAGAATGGTAGGAGGCCCATATGTAATAGGAAGCCTAATGTATCTAAAAGAATTAGGATCTGTATATGTGATATTAGATAATGGAAATTTTATATCCATGAGAATTTATAGAAAATACACTAATATGATCCTTAGGATAGATCATGGTGTTGTTATTACATAAACCAATAAAAGAATTAATGTGTAACTAGTAAGAGGTGAATGTAGCATGCTAATCATGATATGAAAATGAAATTACTTGTGGTGATGCATTAACGTAAGAGACAAAGAATTCAAGGGGACCTCATGAAGGAGGAGGCATAACTCGATACTAATGATTAACGAAAGAATCGGGAGCTTGTGTGTCATGTTTGGGAAAGGGTCTATGAGTATTTTAATAGTTTTATCATCGTATACCATCTTACAAGTAGATGTCCGAGGGATATCAAGTGAATTATTTTCAATTAGATCCTAAATAATATTCACGAGTTTGAAGAAATGATTAGTAAAATGCCCAATGTATTGGTGATAGTCACATTTTGAGTTCTCATCATAATTACAGCGATGATAGTGAGATGGATCAAGATTGAATGGAGGTGGAAGAGTGATTATATTTCTTTTGATTCGCTGAAGCAATAGAAATTGAGGTGCATTTGGTAATTTTTGAATTTACACTTTGGAGGTTTTCATTGAATATTTTCAAGTGGAGAGATAACATTAACAATTTTTTTAGTTTGGTGGGCTTAGGAAATGGCTTTAATTCTTATTTACCTTGAAACCTATTATAAGAGGATGAAGTATAATTCTAATACTTTAATTTTCCCATAGAGATTAGGTTTTATTTGTAAAACTTAAGCATATGACATAATTTATCAAATGAAGGAGAGGCATCAAAAAATAAACTCGCTTGAAGTGGTGGTAAGAGGATTTGAAAAAAACATCTTATAATTATGAATCACCAATTACATTGGTCATCTTAGCTAGGTCGTTATTGTAATGCAAAACATAGTTAGATAGATTCTCATTAGATCTTAGTTTGATTTGAGATATTGATGCATAAAAGAACTTGGTGCTAATATTGATTGAAAAGTGAGCAAGAAAATCCTCGCCTAGATGCGTAATTTCAGTTATTGAATGAATGAGTAGATCATTAAACAAACACATGGCATAATATTTAAGACTCCCAGGAAATATCTTAGATAGAAATGTATGATAATTCACATAGTCGAGACATGCCACATGAAAATATCACTGATGATCTTGAGGGTCACCATGGCCATTGAAAGTGGGAAGCTTAGGGGTGAATTTTTTTGAGAAAATGGATAAATGAAAACTCCGGGTGTGAAAGTGGTATGCAGTGAAATAAACAATCAAGAGATGGAGAGGAGCATGATGGAGCTTGTTAAATTTAAAGGAGTTGAATTTTCAGATCCTAGTATAAGGAAGCTAGGTCTTGAGTGCTAGAAGAGGAGACTTTTCATGTAATAGGAATAAGAGGTGGAGTGAAATGGTTGGTAGGAGTGGGAATGGAAGTAGGAAAAGTAGAGGTAGGTGGAATGGTAGAAGAGGAAGGTTTTATTACAATAGGAATGGAAGAAGTATTAGAGGTGGGAGGGTTGAACTTAGATAGGTTGGTGGATTCCTCACAAGTAGCGAATAAAATAAGATCTAAGTATTGCAGATGTTCAACGAGATAAGATCTTAGATCATAAAGGTATTCATCGAGTAAAGGGTTCATAGGTTTCAGCCAAGGTAGAAATATGAAAGGATCCTTAGAAACAAGGTTGGGTTACATCAATAGATTCACCAAATGATTTGATTTAATTTTAATTAATTAAATCTAAGTATTGCATAAAGAATCATGTTGTATAAATAATAAAGTACACAAATGAAACAAACAAACTAAAATTTAAAATATGAAATACAAATAAAAATTATGAGATAAGAGACCTTATTTGATTTATGCACAACCTAAAAGTGATCTGAGTAGGGAGAAGTGATAAACAAGATGCAACCATCATCGTAACTAATTTTTGGAAATTTAGAAGCTCATGAACAATGTTAGACAAGCATGCTCGAAAACAAATAAGGGCACCGATGAATGGATCTGGGCACTTGTGAATGCGTAAAATTTTGGGATCTGATTTCTTATACGTCCGCAAAGGTGTCACAATTTCTCTCTTTTTATCTCCTAATATTTGCACTATTATTACTAATGATACATGTAACCTTCTAAAGAAAATGTCACCTCTACAAGCCTAGAAAGCTCATCAAACCTAAAAATAAAAATTTTAAAATGGGGATTTAGACTGACCTCGATAGTCACCCCGATAGTTAACTTATGACCAAGTAGTACACTACATCTTAGACTCCATGTAGTTCTTGTGAGTGTGTGTATAAATTGTTCCCTAAGCTGCCCTTGTGCAAGTTGCACTTGATAGCGAGGATGAAGTTATAATGTAGCAATGTATTAGAATGTGTGGATAAAAAGAATGAAATTCCCCTTCCTATAATGTGTATGCAGAGTATGCGATATCTTTTCCATTGAATGGATGCTAGATGGATGCCTTAGAGTTCTTTAGGTGTGTTTTGAATGCAAGATTAAGTGATGATAGTAATGCTTGGTATTTGGTCCTTTATTTTGAAGAAATAACTATGTATTTATATTATTCTCTTATTCAAATTTCCTAATTGAAAATTGGAAGGCATCCCACAAAGAAAAAAATGCCCAAAAGAAAAAGATACCCAATATGAACGATCAACATAGAAAAGGGTCGGGGTTTCTTCAACGGGACAAGAGCACCTAGAACTAGCGTCTTGCTTCCAGAATTTGTTTCTAAAGCTATAAAATATAAATCAATTAAGTTTTTAATGGGCTGTAGGGTGTGTAAGACCAAAGAGAAAGTAAGAAATAGAGAAAAGAGGCCAAAGATAATTGTCAACCACTAGTTTCAACTCTTAGCAATCATGTAAATGCTAGCATTCTTTTAGGACCTAGAAATGAAACAAAGTGCGTGATTTTGTGTCTAAAACAAGATGAATATAAATTTTCAATGATAACTCATTAAATACAACATACCAAATCTTGAATTCATTTTTTCTCGGTGTACTTGTAACCAACACAAGGTTAGTCCTAGGACTGTATGGAAATCCCTTACACTAAAGTGTAAAATACGTGCATCCATAATTTCAAGAAAACCCAATCAAAAGGTAGGGAAATATAGATATAGGGGGAGAGAGAGAGAGAGAGAGAGAGAGAGAGAGAGAGGGAGGGAGGTTTTTCATCACACATTCACATTCTATTATATTTTTCTAATGATAGAGAGGAGAGTAAGAAAGAGAGAAAAAGTATAGAATTCATTCTCTTTTTAGATTCACAAGATATCATAGCCACATACAGATTGTATCCAATTTTAATTTCGTTTAAAACCCATATACATTTTCTACCCTTTTAAATTTTCAAAACCAGCCATTATTTCATAGTTATTTCTAGAGAAAGAAGAGGGAAAAGAGAGAAACATTGTAAATTAAGAAACCCATTCATATAATAAATTGACCAATTCACACTTTATAAATTATGGAAATGATATATACAAGATTCTATGAGAAATTATAAATTTAACGAGACCCTCTGGAGGTTTTTCTAGCTAAAGTCACTTTGCAAAGTTTTGTTAAAATGGCTGAATTCCTTAAAAATGGGTTCCAAAAAAACTCGTTTTAAGATCAAAAGAAAAGTTTGTTGACTCCTAAATACTAACCTATATACATATAATTCATTGCATTTGATGGAAAATGAGTATGATGAATAGGGATCAAGTTATAAGGTAAACTCTAGTGCCAAATATCTTATTTGTGTGAGAAACACTAAGTGCTCAAAGACCCAAAACTATAACACCCAAAGACTAGGGCACCAAAACAATGCTAAAACTTTACCAACCACTTACGAAAAATTACGTGTAATTTTTTTAATCATTGATACATTGCATTTATACAAGGTTAAATTTAATTAGTTCATTCATTAAATTTTATCTTCTATTAAGTGTTACGCTCCCCTAGAAGAGTTGGAACAAAATTAATGATTAAATACTAATATTTAATTTCCCAAAATTTTATTATAGATTTAACTCCCTCCTTCTAAGTTCCCATGAATTTTATTAAAATATTTCCCAATCTAGTCCCATTTATTTAAACCATTTAAAATTTCCCCTTTTATTTATTTAAAATCATCTCCTAGGGTTTAAATTGAATATATTTCCCTTAATACATAATACTCATGCTACAAATTAAATTATTTATTTAGCTACACATTTGCATTTATTCATTTTAATACTTCTAATTTATTTCTTACCACATTGTTGGTATCCAAATTGATTCTCCTGTGAGGGATGAGAAGCATCATGAAACTTGCAAGATTCTTAGAGACAGGACGAATCATGATGTGATTAGTTTCGTAGCCGGGAGGGGATTCAACTCACTCTTTGTCACTCAGGTGTTGGCAAAATGGATATCACCTCATTAAGGATTTGATCTACCCTCACTACTTTAGGTTGTGCCTTCAACTAGGGTGAGAGGACCCATTATGTAACCTATGTTGGTGAAGGATATCAAGAGATCCTTCTTTGCACAATTGTCATGAGAACCTTGAGAAATTATCATCAATACAACACAATCTAACTCTCACGAGTTCTCACACTAGAGAGTGGAGATATTTCCTGGACAAGGTTCTGGTTACTAAAGAAAATAATTGAAACCTTATTGTCGCTACATACTTTGGTGATGGAATTAGTTCATTTGTGGATACACAATACAAATAGGGGTAGTTCATGTAGGATTCATCGTTTGAGAAGTTTTTGGTGGGAATTTAAGCAAGATAAAGTTGATTATACCATATCTTTGAGAACCTTTAACATAAATTTGGAACTCACGGAACAAAATTCTTCAAAACATCCAAAATATTCCTTCAAGTCGAAGATGGGAATCAATGGCAGCCCGTAGATGCACGGTTTCACACATTCTTCATGAATTCAACATAAAGGCTCATATTAAATACTCAATTAAATGTTATAAATTCTTGGTTCTTCATGCCTAAGATACACTCATAGACTTACAAACAATCATTATCAATATAGTGAAAGTAAAGTGGTTTTAAATTTTTTATTTCATTACGAGATGAAATGTCTTCTCATAATGAAATTGTAAATGCCACAATACTAACACACGGACGATATCTTGTGTGAATCAAAGAGATTTTAACATAAGATTGCAACAAGAACAAGAAAAATTATTTGAAAACATTCAAAATTAAACTAAAAAAATTTATGCTCATAATCAACACAAATTCACTTCAAGGTTCATTACATTCATCAACACGGAGAGTTTCTTAAACAATCTCGAGCTTGTTAATGGCAAAGTACACTTTAAACCATCTTGACGTGATTAAATCTAAAACACAAGAAAATAAACAGGTTTCATAGACAGTCTCTTAGGAAAAAATTTTTTTCTCAAACTTTCTCAAAAACATTAACTCGCCTTATGCAATAGTATTCTCATTGCACTTATACAATTTCACTCACTCACTCATCCCAAATTTTCCCCCAAAAGAATAATATTGAGGAATCCTTTGTTTGTTACAAGTTTGTTCCAAAAATTGATGTTTAAGAAATTTACACCCAAAAGCTGCCGAGTGGATAAATATTGAACCGATCGCATTTCTCGGTCCCTCAACTATGACCGTGATGCCATGTCATAACTTTTGGCAGTATTTTTAATCATTCTTTTATTTTTTCATGTAAGAAATCCCCTTTTTAATAATTCTCAAATGGCTCCATATGGATCGATCTGATGAGTAATCTTTTTCACCTTTGAAAATACACCTTGAGAAATGAGTTCCCTCGCATGGATACTGCATGCGTGCCTCTAAGAAATTATTTCCTCGCATGGATTATATCACGTATCTACACTGTGATTCTGATTCGACCAAGAGTAAAGAGGAGCCAACAGAAGCCTCCACATGTCTTCTTGGCAAAAATGCAAAGGTGAAATCCACAGACAGGTTCGTAAACAATCTTGGGCCCTCTAAGTGTTCAGAACTCAAGAGAATTGCTCCGGTCACTGAAAATTTCAAGGATTAGAAGGTCCAGTGGAAGATTTCATGTGTCTATTGGGTGAAAATTCAAAGATGAATTTTAGAGGTGGGACCTCAAATGAGCGTAGGATCTCCATGTGCCCTGGGCCCAAGAAAATTACCTCGGCCATTGAAACATTCTCAGTATAAAGAGGAGCCAGCAAAATCCTCCACATGTTTCTTTTGCACACTTTTAATATGGTTCCCAAAAGTTGAGACCCTAAACAAGCGCAAGCCTTCCACATGTCTCGGCAAGAAAAGTTGTATTGGCCATTGAAAATGTTTAAGAACCAGGGAAAGGTGCCACGTGCTTAGGGCCCGAGAAAGTTGCATCGAATGATTGAAAATTCTAAGTATGGGAAGATCCAAGAGAACCTCCATGTGTCTCTTTGGTGCTCTTTCAAAAGTAAAATTCAGGGGTAGGTCCCCAAATAGGTGCGGGCCCTCCAATGGAAAATATTTGAGTTGAAGTGGGCCAGGGGTGTTTTTCACATTTTGTATCACTTAAAGAAATTGTGCATTTTTGGACAATTTGGCCCGCCCATCTACTTTTGATATAGGCTTTACATGTGGCTTTCCTAGGCGTCGATGGCACTTTGCGAATTAATTTATGACTTTTATTCTTTTTCAAAACAAAGATGAGAATCTCAAAATTCCCTACAACAACACGCCTCTCGCTTTTAAATTTTTATGTGGGCTCACGGCGCAGTCGCGACTCAATTTTATACTTTTTATTCATTTCAAATCAGAGCATGAAAACTCCAAAGTTCTCCGATAGCCCGCCTTCCAACTTTTTACTTAAAAGTAGCCACATGTCCTCTTGCATGCCTTAGGCATTTCTTTTACCTTTTTAGTCTTTTTGCCATATAGTCTTAAAACAAAAAAAAGGCCCACTTTCTCGAAACTGCTCAATTTACGACATGTGTACACCTTCGGGGAAAAATAAGAAATTTTCTCTGCCACTTCATAATTTTGACCAGCCAATTAGAAATCAATGAGCCATGGGGCCAATTTGACATTTTTTGCAAAAGTGAAAAAAGTGACAAGTTCACCAAATAAACCCACCATGCCTTTTCCAATTAGAGATGAACACATATCTGCATACGTTGAGATAAAATTTGATAGGAAAACACGACTATGGAAAAATAAAATGCAGGGGAAACTTCACCATTCGCACCCAGAATTCAAAATGTTCCTCATGGATAGAGAAACTACAAATAATACATGGCTAAACATGATCCATGACCATAGAGAAGGATTAACAATGACATACAAATGAAGGATAAATTTTTCACACATCCATATAGGGAGACAAAAAATACTTCAAACCAAGTGGACTGAGAATTTTTTTAAACAAACAGGGTGAGATTAAATCGAGCACCAACAACAGCTCCAACTCGGGGATGGGTGCTCCCAATGAGTGATGCAAGAAAAAAATAGTAGACCATGTGACAAAAATCCATTGAGAAATTGATTCAAGAATCGACTGAAAAACAAAGAAATAATTACCAACCTCCCAAGATTGAACTGAGAAACCAATAAAAACTAGTCACTAGGGACCAAAAGAATTGAAACAGAAAAAATGCAAAAATAGATCAAAAACAAAAGAATATACACTGTACAATGATGCATACCTTAATTTTGGGAAATCAATCAAGGAAATGTTGTAAGTGCCTTTCATTAACAAGAAAATCAAGCAATTCCCCATCTAAGTCTTTTACAAAAAGATTGTGTTCTCCAATCCAAATGTCAATAGAATAAGGGCACATCCATAATGCATCAAAATTTCAATGTTTTCCCTTATCCTTGTGTCTGATATCCCACAATAGCACAAGATCTCCCACACTAAAAATCTTGGAGTTACCTTTTTATCAAATAATTTCTTCAATTTCTCCTTGAACTTCACATGTCTTTGGTGGGATTCTCTTCTCTCTTCATCTAATTCAACAATTTGATTGATACGAGCATCATAGGGACTGACCTCTTGGTCCTCCAATTATTGAATAAATTGATAAGAAGATAATTTCATATGCAGGGGAAGTAGAGCTTGAGTTCCATACACCAACTCAAATGGACTTTTTCTAGTAGCTCTTTTAATAGTGATTCTATCAGCCCAAACAACAAACTTCAACTACTCACCCCACTTTCATTTTTTTAATTCCAAGTCCTTCTGATTATCTTCAAAAATTCTTGTTGTTTGATTCTACTTGTCCATTACCTTGGGGATTATAATTTGAAGCATATGCTAAATTGATCCCATACTCATGACACATGGCTACCAAAGGTTTGGCTCAAAACTCATAGCATTTTCAGCAACTATTTTAGTAGGCACTCCAAACCTGCAAATTATATGATTCAATGAATTCCATAACAATTTGGTGGGTAGATTTCTTGGTAGGAATTGCCTCCACCCACTTGGTGAAGTAATCAGTGGCCACTAATATCCACCTCTGTCCTACATGTGAATAATCTGAAATCTCACAAATGAATTCCATTCCCCACTACTTAAAAGGGGCTTCAATTGATACATGTTGTAAAGGGAGGGAGCCTAAATATTTCAATCTTCCTGAAAAACGTTGACAACTCTCACACTTTCTTACTAGCAGAGTTGTATCTTTAAAAAGAGTTGGCCACCAATAACCAACCCTTAATATTTTATGAGTTGTGACTCTTCTAGCAAAATTCCCTCCACAAAATCCTCCATGGAAATCATCAATTATTTTTGGGGCTTCATCCTCAGTGATACATCTCAAAATAACTCCCTCAGGGTTCTTCCAAGCTAACCCATAATCAGTGATGATGTATTTCTGGGAGGATAACTTAAGTGCTCTCTTTTGATTCTTGCTTAAATACTCGGCACCTTGTAGATGTTTGAGATAAAAATAATATCCTTGTACCATTCAAAATTTATCACTTTCTCAAGAATATTCAATCTTTCTTCTTCAACCTCATTTATCTCAACTATTTGCAGGTTAACTTCGCCATGATCTTTGTTAAGCCCAATCCTCTGATTAATTTTGTAGTTTGGATGTCCATATCATATTCTTGTAATTTATTTTCCCATCGACATCTTTTACTTGAAATTTCCATCTCTGATAGGATATCCTTAACCATGGTAGGGGAACATAAGCTATGACTTTAGAGCTCAAAATATATGGCCTAAATATTTTTGTGGCTTTGACCAAAGCAAAGGCATGTTTCTCCATGATAGTATACTTCAATTCTACCCCTTGTAATGCTTTACTAAAGAAAATAATTGGCCTTTTAGATCCTTCACCATCCTTTTATAACAGCACAAATGCAATAGTATTCTCTGAAGTAAAGGAAAACATTTGGAAATCCTTTTTATAATCAGGAGTTGCTAAAACAGGGGAATTCTTCAATGCTTCCTTAATCCCAATAAAGGCTTGAATAGTTTCTTCTTCCCATTTGATACTTTGATCCTTCTTCAACATACTGGTGATTGGGATAGTTAATTCAACAAAGTTGGAAATAAATCTCCTAATAAAATTTATTTTCCCGAAAAGGACTTGAATTCCCTTTTTGGTTCTTGGAATAGGAACTTTGCTAATGGCTTCCACTCTCTCAGGATCAATCATGACCCCTTCTTTTGACACTATATGTCCAAGCAACTTTTCCTTTTGAACCCCAAAATGACATTTCTTAGGGTTCAGTGAGATACCATATTCCCTGCATCTTATCAACATCTTTTCTAAATGTTGCAGGTGATCACTTTTTTCCTTGAAAATAATATCACATCATCTTTGATACACAACAATGAATTCATTTATATATCCTAAGAATGCTACATCCATTGCTCTTTGAAATATGGCTCCAACATTCATCAGGCCAAATGACATTCTTATGTACACATAGGTACCCCATGGAGTAGTGAAAGCGGTTTTGATTCTCTCTGATTGCTTCATAACCACTTGGTTATACCCAAAAAAACCATCTAGAGTAGATAAAAATTCTGAACCTGTAACCAACTACAACATGTTATCCATATTTGGCAAGGGATAGTTGTCTTTAATTGATGCCTTATTTAAATTTATGAAGTCAACACACAATCTTATATCCCCATTTTTCTTTCGAACAGTGCAGGTTTTGCTACCCATGAGGAGTATCTTGTAGGTTGTATAATTCCTCCATCCCTTAACTTTTTCAACTCTTCTTGCATTTTAGAGGAAAGGAGGGGATTAATTGGTCTTTTTTTTTCCTAAATGGCTTGGCATTGGCTTCTAGGGGTATTTCATGCTGAAAAATGTCTTCCTTGTATGCTTTCAGTTCTGAATATGACCAAGCCAAGCAGTCCTGGTACTTTTTTAGCAATTAGACATATGACTGCTTTTCTTCTCTATTCAAGTTGCTTCCTAGCCAAATTCTCCTAGGTTTATCCTCTGTGCCTAGGTTATATTCTTCAACATCCTCAAGGCTGACATGTGTCTATTAATAATGTAATCAGCATTATCAAAATTTGATTCCAAAGATTAACGAAACCTCCGGGAATAGTATTGGTTTTCAATTGGATAATGTCTTTACCAAACAAGGTATCTTTTCCATCACTTACAAAAACCATTGGTTCTCAGTCCATAATTTGATTGGAAAATTGCCTTTATTCTATAGAAACCTTTTGACTTGAGCATCATCCTCAAATACCTAGCAATGCTTGATATTGTCAGGGACAGACGACCTGGTCAATGTTTCAATATCATACTCACAATAGGGAGACATTGTACAATTTTCAAACCTAGATCCTAATACTGCCAATTTGTCTCTGATATTATATCGCTCATATCATGATGTATTATATTGAAAGAATCAAACATTTCAATGAAGTCCCAAACTACATGCTTATATTGTTTCATTCTTTGATTCTTTGTTGCATACAACTTTCTAACTTGCTTGACTATCAGCTCCAAATCCCCTTTAACAATAATATCCTTGACACCATATTTCCAAGAAATCCTTAAACCCAACAACAGTGCTTCATACTCTGCAATATTATTTGTACACTCAAAATTGAGTTTAAAAGAAAAGTTAAAAACCTCTTGTCTTGGAGATATCAAAACAACACCAACGCCATTACCAAATCTAGAACAAGCCCCATCAAACATCAAGGTCCAAGGAGAACCAACCTACTCAAGATACTTGCACTCATCAATTTTATGCTCCTTACAATCAGCATATCCCACAAATTTATCAACATCAACATCTATGTACAATACTTCATAAGAAGCATTGTTAGGGTCCTCAATGAGATGTAACATTTTATTCTCACCATATAACTTCACAAGGATGCCCTCAATTGGTATGGTTTCATAAGACATGTCCATTTGCACACTTCCACCCACACTAGCTGCCCATTTTTTGGATAATAACATTCCCCATTTGGCAAGAAAATCCACAATAACTACATTCAAGGTTAAGTACTTTCCTAGATAAGCTGCTAATTGCACTACTAATCCCTTGAAATATATCCAATTATTGTAACTTCTCTTGAATCCATGGCATTAAATTTTCCAAAATATATTGTTACCTTGATATTTAACTCATTCATTACCTTAAGAGGCATTACATTACATGAGGCTCTTGAATCAAACATGTAGTTATGTACTAGCCTATTTTTAATAATCAAAGTGGTAAAAAATGGATCTACATCTAGCTGAGATTCAACCAGAGAAGTTCCCAAATACACCTTAGATGATTCACCCAGTTCCTCCAATGCTTGTGGTATTTTTGATTCTATAATAATAGGAGGAATCTCTACATTATTTATACTTTTGCCTTGAGTAATCTTTTCTTCCTTAAATCCCAAATATTTGAATGCCCTTTTCCGATGCTCAGAGATTCTAAGTAATTCAACAATAGGAATAATAGCCTTGATCTAACTCAAGACTTGGGATATGTCACAAGGAACATATTTCGGTAGGGCAGTGCTAGAAGGGAGATTCACATCTTCATTTGATAATATGGGAGTCTTCAGAATCTGGGCATGGGCAGGAGCACAAGTTTTATTTGGGGTAATTAGGCCTTTGCCAGATGTATCTTTATTAGGGGTTTCCTTCGGGATATTAGTAAGAAATGTAAATTTTTTCTTGTTTTGTGGTCCTCCCCTTTGACAACCTTACTTCTGGTGTTATATTATTTCTCCTGAGCAACTACTACATTCATCAACAGTTGCTTGTCCTCTTCGAAAGGGATCCCTCCATTATACTTTTTAATCATCAAAAACCTTAAGTATTCAAAATAATTATTAGAAAGAACAAATGCTTGTACCATGTCAATTTCAAAAGCATTAATGGGATGAAGAGGCAATACTGGTGGACACAATCCCAAAAATCTTTAGCATTTCTAGCACTTATCAATTAAGTTGAGCTTGCCATTTTCCATGAGTTTGAAGGGTATTCCATCATGCACACATCATCATAATTCTGATCATCATCTTCTTCCTTAACTTCTTGATATACATCACATGGGGAGTGTGGTAATAAACACCTATCACACCACTTGATAATATTGGCCTCCTCCACAGTAGAAAACCCCGGAAGTCAAATGGTCGGAAACAATCTATTCTCCTGGTTTGAGGCTTTTATTTCCTGACCCCATGAACCCTTTCCCTCCGTCATCTAGTCTATGGTCACCTCTGGGATGATTTCCAAATCTCTCCCCGACCGTGTGGATTCTACTTGACCTTAGGAACTTTTTCTATCCCTTTTTTCTCTGGCGGTTTATAAGATATCTCTTTAACTGCTCTTGCCAAATTTTTTACAGCGTCTTCCAGATCCATAGCTTTTCTTGATTGAGTCCTCTCAGGATTGATAAAATTAACACCTTCCCTCTTAGGAGGATTTCCAACTACTTTGATGTTATTCTCTATTTGTAAGGCCATGATGAAATCCTACGTTAATGTTCCCGGGTTCTTATCTCTCAATTAATAAGCGCCTTTTTATCAAAAGCGTTAGAATATTTTATCAAATAGGACTCATCACTTGGACTTAGGATTATAGGTAGCAATTTTTTAATCTTATTGAACCAAGTATTGAAATCATGGACAAATGCATTTGTATTTTCTTTATATTTTAAAATTCGGATAAAAGGAACCTAGGATATGTCTTATCCCCATATTGCAATCTAAAGGCATTTTCATCTCGGTCCATGAATCCATTGAATTATTTGGTAAATCCTTGTACTAGTCATGTGCATCATCCTCAAGAGTGTGAATAAACAAAATCACATACACTTCTTCAAACTAAATTTCAAAATCTTCCACCATATTGACAAATAGTCTTAAATGGTGGTTACTAGTGATGGTATTATTCCCTTGAAATTTTGGTAACCTATTTCGACATCTTGTGGCACCACATTAGGATATCCATCCATACCTACCTCCTAAATCTATAGGTCCAAAAGTGTAGACAACAAAAGAAGGTATAAGTGGAGGTTAGGACATATTTCCTTGAGGTGCTAAATTCACAAGAGAAATAGAATGATAGGGAACAAGGGGTATTTGGAGCACATGAATATAGCTTTCAAAATAGATATTCTCTATTGACTCAACTTCGTGGAAAACCCTATCAACCTTGGAAGAAACAGGGAAAAATGAGAAGCATGCTTTTTAGACACAAATGATGGCCCCTCTCCAGTTGGAGAACTCAAATTTATATAAAGATTACTTGGTTTAGAATCACTTGAAGATGTATGGTAATCTTCAATAACAAATTGATCACCTTTAAGAACTGATATCTCAATTTTTGATTCTTGATTTCCAACAAATTTCGAGACTTTTCTTCATTCTAAATTTAATTTTCTTGGTTCTAGAAATAATGTTTTAGTAGGATACTTGGTGAAGAAAGACCTTCTTCCCTCTAGTTTTACAAATATCGATGACAAATTTCACTTAACACAGATTAAGACACTAGTAATCATAAAAAATTCAATTCAACATGGAGCCGCCATTAAATATATTCACCTTAGTTGTGCAGATGCACTATAAGTAACTTGCCAAGTGTCTATCAATGCTTAATTTCTACAAATATTAACATATCTAACCTTCCTTTACCCACATTTATCACTATTGATGTAAATTTAGTGCAATAACCACTAGAAACTTGAAATATTGCACAAATAATATAGATCTAAACAAAGGATGACGTTTAAATAACTTATTTTTAATTAAACCATGTAAGAAGCATTACTGTGGTCGGTATGTGTATGCATTTGTACAAATAGTCCTCGAAAACAACGCCACTGCGTTGTTGTCACCACACAAATAGATCTCCCGAAGTGGCGCCACTTCCGTTTTGGTATCCAAATTAATTCTCCTAGGAGGTCCTGAGCAAGATCATGAAACTAGAAGGATACATAGAGATATACGAATCATGATATGAGTCATTTTTAGCCGAGGAGTGGATTCAAGCTCGACTGACTCTTTATCACTCAGGTGTTAGAGAAATGAATAACACCTCACTAAGGTTTTGATATAACCTCACTAATTTAGGTTGTGCCTTCAACCAAGGTGAGAGGACATGTTATGTAACTCATGTTGATCAAGGATATCAAGAGATCCTTCTTTGCACAATTTTCATGAGAACCTTGAGAAAATATGACCAATACAACACAATCTAACTCTCACGAGTTGTCACACTAGAGAGTGGAGATGTTTCTTACATAAGGTTCGGGTTACTAAAGACAATAATTGAAACTTGATTGTCTCTGCATAATTTGGAAATGGAATTTGTTCATTTGTGGATACACAAGACAAATGAGGGGGTAGTTCATGTGGGATTCATCATTCGAGAAGTTTTTGGTGGGAAGTTAAGAAAGATAAAGTTGATTATACCAGATCTTTGAGAAACTTTAACATAAATTGGGAACTCACATAACAGAATGCTTCAAAACATCAAAAATATTCCTTTAACTAGAAGATGTGAATCAATGGAAGCCCAAAGATGCACGGTTTCACACATTTTTCAAGAATTCAAGACAAAGAATCAATTAAACATTAAAATCCTGGTTCCTCATTCCTAAGATACACTCATATACTTACAAACAATATTTTTCAACATAGTGAAAGTAAAGTGGTTTTAAATTGTTTATTTCATTACCGGAGGAAAGCTCTTCTCATAATGAAATTTCAAATGCCGCAATACTAACAAACAGACGAGATCTTGTGTGACTCAAATATATTTTAACATAAGATTACAACAAAAATAAAAACTATTTGAAAACATTCTCAAATAAAAGCAAATTCAATTATGCTCATGATCAACGAAAATTCACTTCAAGGTTCATTAGATTCATCAGCAGGGTAGAGTTTCTTGAAAAATCTCAAAGCTTGTCAATGGTTGTACACTTGCAACCATCTTGATGTGATTAAATCAAAAGACAAGGGAAATAAATGATTTCTTATACGGTCTCTTGAGAAAATGGTTTTCTCTAACTTTCTCAGAAAAGTTAACCCCCTTTATGCAAGAGTATTCTCATTACATTTATACAATTTCACTCACTCACTCATCCCAAATTTCCCCCAAAAGAAGAATATTCAAGGAATCCTTTGTTTGTTACAAGTTTGTTCCAGAAAGTGATGTTTAACAAATTTACACCCAAAAGCTACCAGGTGGATAAATCATGAACTGATCATGTTTCTCAGTCCCTCAACTATGACTGGGATGCCATATCATAACTTTTGACAGTCTTTTAAATCATTATTTTATTTTTTCGTGCAATAAATCCCCTTTTAATAACTCTCAGGAGGCTCCATATGGTTTGATTTGACAAGGAATCCTTTTCACCATTGAGAATACACCTTCAAAAATGAGTACCTTTGCATGGATACCTACATTCGTGCCTCTCGAAATGAGTTCCCTTGCATGGATACTAATATTTAATTTCCCAAAATTTTACTACGGATTTAACTCCGTCCTTCTAAGTTCCCACTAATGTTATTAAAATATTTCCCAAGCTAGTCCCATTTATTTTAACCATTTGAAATTCCCCCTTTTATTTATTTAAAATCATCTCCTAGGGTTTAAATTGAATATATTTCCTTAATACATAATACTCATGCTACAAATTAAATTGTTGTTATTTACCTACACTTTTTTATTTTTTTATTTTAATACTTCTAATTTATTTCTTACCAAATTGTTGGTATCCAAATTGATTCTCCTATGAGGGTGAAAGCAAAGATCACGAAAATGGCAGGATTCTTAGACACGAAAAAATCATGATATGATTTGTTTCGTAGCTAGGGCATGGATTCAACTAACTCTTTGTCACTCAGGCATTGGAGAAATGGATATCACCTGATTCAAGGTTTGATCTACCCTCACTACTTTAGGTTGTGCCTTCAACCAGGGTGAGAGGACCCATTTCGTATCTCATGTTGGTGAAGGATATCAAGAGATCTTTCTTTACACAATTTTCATGAGAACCTTGAGAAAATATGATCAATACAACACAACCTATCTCTCATGATTTCTCACACTAGAGAGTGGAGATGTTTCCTAGACAAGGTTTGGGTTACTAAAGAGAATAATTGAAACCTTATTGTCTCTACATACTTTTGGCAATGGAATTTGTTCATTTTTGGATAGACAATACAAATAGGGGGTAGTTCATGTAGGATTCATCATTTGAGAAGTTTTTGGTGGGAAGTTAAGCAAGATAAAGTTGATTATACTAGATCTTTGAGAACCTTTAACATAAATTGGGAACTCACAGAACAAAATGCTTCAAAATAGCCAAAATATTCCTTCAACTAGAAGATGTGAATCAATGGAAGCCAAGACATGCAGGATTTCACACATTCTTCAAGAATTCAACACAAAGGCTCGTTTTAACGACTAAATTAAACATTATAAATTCTTTATTTGTCATGCCTAAGATACACTCATATACTTATAAACAATAATTATCAACATAGTGAAAGTAAAGTGATTTTAAATTGTTTATTTCAGTACCAGATGAAATCTATTCTCATAATGAAATTACAAATGCCACTCTACTAACACATGGAAGAGATATTGTGTGACTCGAGAGAGATTTTAACATAATATTGCAATTGGAACAAGAAAAACTATTTGAAAACATTTTGAAATAAAAGTAAACACAATTATTCTTATGATCAACATAAATTCACTTCAAGGATCATTAGATTCATCAGCAGGGGAGAGTTTCTTGAAAAATCTCAGAGCTTGTGAATGGTTGTACACTTGCAACCATTTTTACGTGATTAAATCTAAAACACAGGCAAATAAATAGGTTTCTCATATGGTCTCTCAGAAAAATGGTTTTTCTCAACCTTTCTTAGAAACGTAACCCACCTTATGTAAGAGTATTCTCATTGGATTTATGCAATTTCACTCACTCACCCATCCCAAATTTTCCCCCCAAAATAATAATACTCGAGGAATCCTTTTTTTGTTACAAGTTTGTTCCAGAAAGTGATGTTTAAAAATTTACACCCAAAAGCTGCCAGTGGATAAATCATGAACTGATCACATTTCTCAGTCCTCATCTATGACTAGGATGCCATGTCATAAATTTTGACAATATTTTTAATCATTCTTTTATTTTTTCATGCAATAAATCCCCTTTTTAATAATTCTCAGGTGGCTTCATATGGCTTGATCTGACAAGCAATCTTTTTCACCTTTGAGAATACACCTTGAGGAATGAGTTCCCTCACATGGATTATATCACATACTTGCACTATGAGTCTGAGTCAGCCAAGTGTAAATTGGAACCAGAAGAAGCCTCCACGTGTCTTTTTGGCACAACTACAAAGGTGAGGTCCGTGAGGTAGGTTCCCAAATGAACGCGGACCCTCCACATGTTAAGAACCCGAAAGAATTACACCGGTAGCTGAAACTTCCGAGCATGGGAAGGTCCAATGGAAGCTTCCTCATGTCTCTTTGGTACAAATTCAAAGATGAAGTGTAGAGGCGGGACCTCAAATGAGTGTAGGCTCTCCACGTGCCCTGGGGCAAAGAAAATTGCCTTGGCCACTAAAAATTCTCGTATGAAGAGGAG